>SZWC01006663.1:61983-72402 GCA_023375785.1 Penium margaritaceum
GCTCCATTTCTTTGCTGCCTCATCTCGGGGTTCAGTGTCTCAGAGCACGTCCACGCACAACTGCCACAAAATTCTCCTATCCTCCAGTCCTCGTTGTCTGAGAAACAATCATGGCACTGTGTTCTGTCCCTTACTCCTTCCTGTTCTCTGACTGGTGCACTGATCGTAAGCCTCTTGCCTCCTTCTGGACACTCTCTCTTTATTGAGAGGTGTGAGTGTGGGTGTCTTGCTCTTGTGAGTGTAATGGTTGGTTTTTTTTTTTGCTTCTAGTGTGGCGGTCTTTATCGTCTGTGAGTGGGGTGGTTTTCTTTCTTTTTGTGAGTGCGGCGGTCGTTTTAGCTTTTGTTACTGTGGTGGTCTTTTTTCTTTTTGTAAGTGTGGTGATCTTTTTCTTGGTATGAGTGTGGCCTTCTTTTTTCATTTTGTAGGTGTGCGGGTCTTTTACTTTTTGTGAGTGGCGTTTTTTTTTTTTAGATTGGAAGAGCTGCATTAAGAAAAGGGAGCATGCAAAGCCGCCACAGACCGGCAAAATCACGTGGTATGAAAGCCGCCACCAACAGCACAATACGGTGGGCATGCAAGCTAGGGGCTAACAAGGGCGGGCTCAATCCCGCATTAGTCACACAGTGCCAAGGCTTGGTGCACACACTCGCGCCAAGCAACCGGCGCGACCTCCGGCAGGTAAGGGGCCCGGGACCGGGAGTGGGAGACAGTGTAGTAGCGGATGGCGGCGCGCTGGGCTTGGGCGCCAGCGAGGGAGGCGCGCTGGGCCAGGACTGCTACTGCCTGCTGGGCCCAGTACTCAAAGGCCTCAGCTGAGCATTGGCGGGGCCCGCAAGTGAGACAGAGCTGCCGGTGCCAGCCGGCCGAGGAAGGTTGAGAACTCGTCTCCCAGGCTGTAAAAGGGTCTCCCACGCTAACAGACGGAGAAAGTGCCCCCTGTGAGGTGCCGTCGCATATGAGGCCTCCTTGTCCTGCTCAGCCGTCCGCACGGCAGCCCCTGGCCGGGTGGCCCGCTGTCCCTGCGCATCCACTGTGGTGACGTCCAGAACCTAGGTAGTGCCAGCCACGTGGTCCACCTGGCTGAGATCCGAGCGCAGGAAACGCCGGCCGCCGGCAGCGTCCGGGAGCTTGCCTCCAGGACGGGGACCAGTGCTAGTTGGAAGAGGGGAGGGCCCATGGGGTCCCGCTGTCGCACCCCCAAGCACTCTCCAAGACGGTGGGGGTGTGCACGCCGAAGAGGAGAAGCTGGGCAGGATGGACGTAGAACTGCCGAAGGTAGGGGACCCACACCCCCAGGCTTGACGAGCGCACCGCCTCAAATACAGAGGCCCGCTCGACCTCATTGAACGCATTGGCGATGCCCAACCGAAGCATCCAAAAGGACGGGTTGGCCGCCAACACTGCCCGGACCCCACAAACCAAGAGTGCCGCCCCCTCCGAAACCACCATACCGTACTGAAGGGGGTGCAAGGCGGACGAGAATTTGGCCTTGTCGAGGAGGAGGAGGAGGAGGTGCCCTGTCAGTCGGAGCCACACCTCCTCCACCGCGATCGGGCGCACACCCTCCTGCTCCGTTTCCCCCTTGAGGATGGGGATGAGGGTGCTCCGGCCCAGGCAGTCGGCGACGTGTTGCACATGGAAACCCGTCAAGGATGGCAAAGAGGAAGGCGCGGATGCTGGCCAGGGCGGAGGGGGAGTCGATGACAAGATCGCGAAGGAGGTCCACGGTGAGGCCGAGGGTCTCTGGGCTGGAAGCCCTCGGCACCTCGCGCAATGCCTCCTCGACCAGCTCCTCAGTGATCCGACCGGCGCCGCTCCCCGCGGGGTCCTCGAGCCCATGGACCTACTCGTGGATGGGAAGCCGCCCTAGGTGGCGACGCTCCCGGAGCACCGCCACAATCGCCGCCGTGCCCGCAGCGGGCGGGCGGTTGTTTTCTTTTTGTATGTGCGGCGTTCTTTTTCTTTTTGTGATTGCAACGGCTTTTTGTTCTTTTTGTAAGTGTGGCGGTTTTCTTTCTTTTTGTGACGGTTTTTTTGTTTTTATCAGTGTGAGTGTGGCCCCCCTCCTACCAACGTCATGGCAATCCTACGGATGTGCTGCGTGGGAATCGTTACGGTTGGCATCCCTTTCACT
This sequence comes from Penium margaritaceum, assembly GCA_023375785.1. NCBI lineage: Eukaryota > Viridiplantae > Streptophyta > Zygnematophyceae > Desmidiales > Peniaceae > Penium > Penium margaritaceum. Next base: position 64,121 of record SZWC01006663.1, read on the forward strand.
CACCTCTCTGTTTCCACTCACCTCTTTCATTCCAGCTGTTCACATTCTGCTTCTTTTGTATGTTTCTGTTTGCCTCATTCCTTTTTCCTTTAGGTGTTCCAATTGTTGGGATGCTTCGAACAGAGCTATACAAATCCTGCACCCATCCTTTGGCAAATCGCACCCATGCCTATCATGTCCTTTTTTTCACGGCGTTTTTTCTTGGCAGCTAGAGAACCACCAAGCAACCACAGTCTGTCTGTGAGGCCCAAGTAAAATCTCCGAGGCTTCTTATCATGCATCCTCAAAGAAATAGCATGACCTTCTTCCCTCATAATCCTCTCCCTCCTCACCTTCTCCCTCCTCCCGCTCCGCCCTCCCCCCCTCTTCTCGAATCCGCTCTAGATACCNTCCTTCTCCTCTCCTTCGATCTGCCTCCCCGGACCTTCATCGGCTCTCTCCCTGGCCTTGGATCGATTCCTCCCCCGCTGCCCCTTCAACTCCTATGTGCTGTGAACAAACGTTTCGTGCAGGTGGTGAGGTCGGAGGGGTGGGGCACGTGGACCAACGACAACACGTGGGGCGGTCGGCTATTCATGGCGGAGTACAACTCTATGGGACCCGGCGCCGTGCAGCCCCGCGTCTGGTTCGCCAAGCCTGGCCGACTGACGGCTGCGCAGGCCGTGCAGTTTCTGCCGGACCGGTTCATCCAACTCTCCTCTTGGATTCGGTCGACGGGCTTGCCGAGTCTGGATTATACGCGGACCCTATGACAAACTCAACGAGTTGTGACCTGAAGTGATTGAAGGGGGATGCCCTTTGCAGCAGACAGAACGAAATGAAAGGCGGGAAGACGCGCCAAGGTTGGGAACACATTGGTGTAAACAAACACCCCATTGAAGACCACGACCAAAGACGTCGTCGTCTTTCCAGTTAGTTAGTAAGTTGATGCAACTCAGGTAATGAATGTCTGGCAGTGTTTCACAAATTGGAACATTGGCCTAGGAACAAAACGTACACACGTGGCCTTGGCAATCATAAGGCCTTCCCAATCAGCACTTTTGGCAACACAATCAGATGCATGCTCGTGCTCAGCCCTAATCTCTTGTTTTCCTGTCTTGCAAACTATAAACATTTCATTCATTCGTTCATCCACATGTATTTGTCATCCGGTGCCCTTGTTATGCGTGGTTTGGCAAAGTCAGGTCATCGTGCATTATCGCCGTCAATCAATCACCAGCATTGCTATGATTCCACTAAGGCCTTCCATACATGGACATGGAAACAGAGAGGTACAAGAACAATGATGCTGGTGGGGGCATGGACAAGAACCTGGACGCGGACACAGACACAAGTACACGACGGGCACATGCACGTGCAAGAGTACAGGCATAGGCACGGGCAATGGCATGGACACCGGCACGGACTTGGGCCAGGGCACGGGTAAGGGAAAGGGCACGGGTATGGGCACAGGTACGGGCACGGTCACGGGCACAGGCACGGACAAGGACAAAGATGAGGACGCGGATTGGGTGCGGATGTGAGAAGGTAGCGGGCGCAAGCACAAGCAGGGGCGGGGTTGCGGGCATGGCCACGGGCGCAGGCATGGGCATGAGACAGGCACGGGCACGAAGAAGGAAACAGAGGAGGACATAGAGAAGGATAAGGAGAGGGACATCGACGAGGACACGGACAAGGACACGGATACAAACAAAGACACGGGAATGGGCACGGCACGGGCACGTGAGAAAGTGCGTAGAAGCTTCCTAGCAACACAGCCGCTCACCGGGCGTCAGTGCCTGATCAGACGGTGACGACGGTCACAGGTCCTACACACAACGGCAAGGGTTTGGCTAGGAGACACAAGACACAGTGTCAGAATGCTTCAATATAGCATATGCAGAGAGAAATGACAAATGACAGGTCCAAGGCATAAATACCTGCCGCGGCGCACGGCGGGTGTCACACGCGGCAGTCCAAGTACTATCCTAAAACCGGCCCAAAACCACTGTTTTGGCCGTAACTCTGCGCAAACATGTCAGAATGCTACGCCGTCTGAACCTAGACGTGTAGAATCAAACGACGGACGCTACGACTGGTCACATGCATGCATCCATCGACTGACAGTGAGTATACAATGCAAAAACATGCAAATAGGCCTCATGACCAGTCCGTCTAAAGACGCCTGCAAGACGTATAAGACACAGCAAAGAGTCCCGGTGGCATCTGGGGCTCTGGAACAATGGTCGGTCAACTCCAGGCGGGTAGTCCGCCGCCTGTCATCTGCTTGAGGCCGTACAAGGACTTGCGCAAGCGCCAGACCTTGTCATCGTCCTCAACTCCTGGTGGCTGAGCCACGTAGATCTCCTCATCTAGAGAGCCATGGAGGAACGCGTTGTTCACATCCATCTGGTGTAGTTCCCAGTCATGCTAAGCCACTACACCGAACAGAGCTCGAGCTGAGGTCATGCGGCCGACAGGGGCAAAGGTGTCAGTGTAATCAACTCCCTCAATCTGAGAGAACCCCTTGACGACCAAGCGGGCCTTGTAGCTTTCCAGTGAGCCATTCGGCTTCACTTTCTTGCGAAAGACCCACTTGACCTGAATCGCCTTCCTCCCAGGTGGAAGGTCGACCAACTCGTAGACTCTGTGCTCTTGGATAGCGCGAATCTCATCCTTGCAAGCAGCTCGCCAGGCATCAGCATCGTGCGATGAGAGAGCCTCCCTCAATGTGCCCGGGTCAGGCGCCATAGAGGGGGAACTCAGCGTGGCAAGTGCACACGCCTCAGTGTCAGGCCTGACAGCCACGAAATCAGCTGTTGCGTCACATGCGATATGGAACTCGCGAGTGACCAGGTCCTGCCCTATGGGGCACGCTGGGTGTACCTCTGAAAGCTCAGTGCGGACACTCAGGCCTAAGGCCTTTGTGCTTGGATCACCACTCGCGATGCTACAAGAGGAACGCCTGGGTCCGGGACCCGACGCTCGCAAAGCTCTGGAATCCAGTGGTCAAAGGCGACCACCGGGCTCACGGGAGTAAACGGAGGTGAGGGGCGCACCTCAGGCTCAGGAACAGGTACGACCACAGTTGGTGAGGGCTGAGACGAGGCAGCCGGAGATGCCGTGCAAAGAGATGCGTGTCTGGGGGATACAGAGCTGGGGGTGACAGCGGGCAAGGCTGGCCCGGACACTGAGACAGGAGTGTCAGCCGACGTAGGGACATGAGTGGGCTGGACTGGGTCAGACGCCGGAGCAGGGGTGCCAGTAGACACAGGTGGTGATGCAGGAGGAGGCGTGAGAGCAGCGGAACCTGTGGGGTGTGAAACAGGCTGAACGGGCGGGATCTCTGGACCAACGGCAATGATAGCCGGATCATCAAGTGCTCGAGACCGAGAGGGGACTCGAGCAAACACATCAGCCTGACGAGGAATGGTCGCTGGCGGAGAAGTCTCCCCCATCCGCCGAGGACCCTTGCAGGAAGGGACATGGGCTGGAGAGAGGGCTGTGATCGAAGTCAGATCACGGTATGTGAGTGACTCAAAAAACAGCGCGTCTCGGGACTCAATGACACGACGGCGAGTGGGGTCCCAAAAGCGCCAGGCCTTCGACCGCAGGGAGATGCCGATGAAGGCACACAAGCGAACCTGAGGGGAGACCTTGGACCCCTACTGGTCCTCGGTATACCACACGGAGGCCAGGGAACTCCAGACACGAGCGAGACGAAGATCAGCACGGTGGCCAAACCAGAGCTCGTACGGTGTAACATGATCCGGAAGCGGACCATGCGGGAGGCGGTTCCAGACCCAAGTCATGTAGGCGAAGCCCTCGAAGGCGACGGACTCCGGGAGACCGCACTCCGACCGCATGGCGCGGACCGCATCCTCCATGGTGCGGTTCCACCGCTCAGTTACACCGTTCTGCTGTGGGGTAGCAGGGGCAGAGACCTGGTGAAAAATGCCGTGCTCAGCAAAGGAGTCCATCTCACCAAGGAACTCGCCGCCGCGATCCGAGCGAAAGGTATGTAGCGTGCGGCGAGACTGACGCTCAGCCATCACGAGCTAGAGCCGAACCGCAAGAGCGGCGTCGCTCTTCTGACGCAAACTGTAGATCCACCGCATCCGGGTGAAGTCATCAGTCAGCGTCAGAACATACCGGCCCCTCTCGGACAGGGAATCGACCGGGAGAGGACCGAGCAGGTCCGAGTGGACCAACTCGAGAGGCCTCAGCGCTCGGGAACACGAATCAGGATAAGTGCACCAGTGCATCTTTCCCAGATGCGCAAAAAAGACAGTCGGTCTTGGGTGGCTTCTCGAAACAAGCCACGTCAAGGCCAAGAGCGGGCTGTGTCCGAATGAGCTTTGACACAGTGTCGGAGCCCACGTGACACAGACGTTGGTGAAGCAACCGCTGGTGTTCCAGGGATAGAACACCAGTGACAAAAACGCGACCAGAGAAGGAGGGAGAGCAAGGGGAGGAGGGCCGAGCAATGCGGTACAAATCATCTACGACTGAAGCACGCAGGACAATGCTATGGGTGTCAAGAGCAGTCACAGTTGCTAAATCAGCGGTATGCTCAACGGAGAGACCCATCAGAGTGCAGGCACGCACAGACAGCAGACTGAGCTCAAGATCAGACACAAACAGCACGTCGTAGAGATACAGGGGGCCAGACGGACCATCAAAGCATACAACCCCAATGCCGTGGACCGGTAAGGACTGACCAGAGCCTGTACGAACCGAACGGACAGTCCTGACAGGACCAAGTACCACAAAGTCACTACGACGACACGTCATGTGGTGGGTGGTACCGGAATCGATGATCCAAGTGCCACCGGAGTCACGACTGGTGGACATCACTGTACAACGAGCAATGGAACACTCGGCATCAGAGGGACGCTGAGCCGTCAGTGGGAAGGAACGACGTACATCACGAAGGTGAGACTCATGAATCCAGTCAGTGCAGTCAGGCCCATCATCATCACATGCGGACTGTGCTCCCCNAATCAGCGGTATGCTCAACGGAGAGACCCATCAGAGTGCAGGCACGCACAGACAGCAGACTGAGCTCAAGATCAGACACAAACAACACGTCAGAGAGATACAGGGGGCCAGATAGAACATCAAAGCATACAACCCCAACACCGTGAACCGGTAAGGACTGACCAGAATCTGTACGAACAGAACGGAAAGTCGTGACAGGACCAAGTACCACAAAGTCACTACGACGACACGTCATGTGGTGGGTGGTACCGGAATCGATGATCCAAGTGCCACCGGAGTCACGACTGGTGGACATCACTGTACAACGAGCAATGGAACACTCGGCATCAGAGGGACGCTGAGCCGTCAGTGGGAAGGAACGACGTACATCACGAAGGTGAGACTCATGAATCCAGTCAGTGCAGTCAGGCCCATCATCATCACATGCGGACTGTGCTCCCCATCACGTGTCATCACGAGTCACGAGGACGGACGAACAAGCAGTCTGTGACCCACTCGACGATGACAACACACTCGCACCTCCCTGAAAGCGAAGTGCTAGAAGATGATGAAGCTCGGCGATGGTGCGATGACGTGGGTTGGGATCATTGCTGCTCGCTGGTGAGGATGCAGGAACAGCTGCAGTCGTGGTCGCCGCGCGTCCAGAGGAGTGTGCGGGCGACGTGCCGGACGCGGTGTGAGCAGCATGGACAGCCTGAAGTCCACGAGCGATGCGCTCCCAGTCAAGCGGCTACTGGCACTCGGTGTAGCGATGGGCACCTCCACAGTTGTAGCAGTGCACGGAACGGCCACTGCTACCACCAAATGACGGCTGCTGCTGGCCCGATCCGCGCTTCATATTCTTCTTCTTCCCCTGGGCAGCTGCTGCAACGCCCTGCGTCTGCGTGGGTATAGACGGAGTCGAAGAGGAGGAGGAAGATGAGGTCGTGATGGAGGTGGATGAGGGTGACTGCAGGAGGGAAGGTGGTGGTGATACGAGGACTGCTGTAGCGAGGGAAGTCTCCTGATGCGCTACTGCTGCCTCGCGGGCCGATGTCACCTGGAGGAACAGTTGATGCACCCAAGGGAGCAGCTGCAGAGTGGCTGAGAAAGGCTCGAGAGCAGCGTCGCTGTACCGTGTGAAGATGTCGGTGTACTCCGAGCATGATCGTCCAAAGTGCCCACAGCTGTGTGCCCCCTGAGGTCCCCAGACACGTGTAAATACGCATGGCGCGTCGCCAATAATCCGCCGCAGGCTCTGCTGGTCCCTGACGGAGCAAGTGGAAAGCACGAATGTGTGACGCATGCGTGGCGTGCGTCTCTGCGGCCAGTAGGGACAACGCCCGATCCCAGCCTCCACGAGGATCAGCTCCGGTGCCTGTGCCAGCCTCGCCAAGGAAGGGGCGGAAGTCGACGACAGTCTCGCGTGGCATGGCATAGAGAAGTCCTCGCATGGCTCGGGCTGCTGTCAGCACCTGTGCTGGATCTGTAGACTGGTATGGGCTGTGGTAGTAAGGCCCCACTCCCTCGGAAGTGGCCCACACCTGAAACAGGATCTCCCAGTAGTCAAATCCATCCTTGCTGATGTACCGTGGAGGTGGTGCCTCAAAGTCCTTTGGCTGCCGCTCCGTGGGAAGAGGAACCGCAGGCTGAGGAGAGCGAGAGATGGGGAAAACTCCTGGAAGGGGGTGATCACCGGGAAATTCAGGTGACGATCGTATCGGGGACATGGGTGGAGGTCGGGTACCCGTCTGCAGCTGACGGAGGCGCTCCTGTAGAAGACGAATCTCCCGCTCCTGGGAGTCATCCTCGAAGCCTGGCATGAAAGGCTCGTCATCAAGGAGGTCCGCAGGTGGTGGAGAGACTACACCAGGGGGTGAAGTAGGCGGAGCACCTGTCACGGGCACCTGGGCCGAGTGCTGGGTGGAGGCCGCAACGCCGACAGCTCCCTCAGAAATCCGCGAAGAAGCCATGGACTGAGCACGCAGAAGCTCAGTCAGCGTGCGGATCACGTCAGTCTGCTCTCGCTGCAGACGACGCATCTCCTCCTGCTAGCTGCGCAAGTCTGCAATAGCCTGCGAGCGAGGGCTCAACACCCCTGAAGAAGAGGAGGAGGGATCACCTGGTCCCTTGTCCTTGTCGTCGGGCGAACTCATGTCGCCGCTCACTATGGGACGACAGGTCACGTTTATCGGATTTCAAAACCGTCTGCGTTTCTCGAGGATCTCAAACGCTGGCAACTTTTGACTTTTTGGGTGGAAATTTGGCTAAGTGTAATGCTGACGTCAGCAAGTGGTTGCTGACGTCAGCACAACCTGATGACGTCAGCAGTCGACAATGCTGACATCAGCTCGTTCCCTCCCTTTTTTTTCTTGTCACGGTTCTGCGCGCGTGTGGAGCCGCTTCGCTGTGGCGCGCGGCAGCTCCACGGAAGCTGCGCAACAGCTTCCGCCCAGCTGTTGCTGCAGCTGTGCTGTCAGCTGCAGCAGCAGCTGCGTCGCTGCGTGTGCAGCGGTGGCAGCAGCGGCTGCGCGGCTGCTGTTGCTGCTGCATGCTGCAGCTGCTGCTGCGCGCTGCAGCTGCTGCTGGCTACCGCCGCCGCGCGCTGCTGCTGCTGCCACTGTTGCGCTGCTGCTGCCGTTGCGATTGCCGCTGCTGCTGCTGTGCCGTTGCCGCTGCTGCGCTGCTGCTTCCGACGCTGCTGCTGCACTGCTGCTGCCGCCGCTGCTTCCACGCTGCTGCTGCGCTGCTGCTGCCGCCGCCTCTGCTGCTGCTGCGGCTGTGGGAGGGCGGTTACACGCACTGCAACTGCCACACACCTCTGCGTGGCGGTACACGCCGCTGCTGCTGTCTCTGCAGCTGCGATCTCACATGGTGGGTGGAGTGTGTTGACGGCGACCGGCCGTCTCCAACAGACCCCAGAAACTCTGCTGCTGTGGTGGCTCTCACTGCTGCTGCTCTGCTGCGTCTCTGCTGCGCAGCTCAGTGAGAACTGTCTCACTGCTCTGATACCATGAGAAAGTGCGTAGAAGCTTCCTAGCAACACAGCCGCTGACCGGGCGTCAGTGCCTGATCAGACGGTGACGACGGTCGCAGGTCGTACACACAATGGCAAGGGTTTGGCTAGGAGACACAAGACACAGTGTCAGAATGCTTCAATACAGCATATGCAGAGAGAAATGACAAATGACAGGTCCAAGGCATAAATACCTGCCGCGGCGCACGGCGGGTGTCGCACGCGGCAGTCTAAGAACTGTCCTAAAACCGGCCCAAAACCACTGTTTTGGCCGTAACTCTGCGCACACATGTCAGAATGCTACGCC
>SZWC01006663.1:83208-88208 GCA_023375785.1 Penium margaritaceum
GGATTTTCTTCTCTAGAATACACCTTAGATCACCTTCCCCTTTGCATTTCCTTGGCTCCTCGTGTATTTCTTGGCAAACAAATCAAGAAAAAAATCTCTTTCGAAATTCATGAATCATGGAGAACGTGATCATTGCCAGATTTGCTTTGTTTTTGAGGTAGCATGTCACCCCCTTCCCCCAACCAATCCCACAGTCTGTTACGACCAGGGGCAAGAAAACAAACACTTGTGACTGGGCTCTTATCCACCCCATGTCGCTTTTGTCATTCCAACATCCACACCCGCCAAGCTGGCATCCATTTCTTGGTTGGCGGTTTCTTTTTGGACTATGTCACGTACAATGCAACGTGTGAATTCATCATTCTTCCTACAACGCTTTGTAAAGTGTTTAAACAAATTATGCTTTTTTGGGGTTAAGGCCACTTACAATACAGCGTTTAATCAAATCCTCATTCTATGAATCCCAGTTTGATGCACAAATTGTGGTACAATCCATAGAATGCAAAGTTTTTGTTCTCCAACTGAGTTACTCAGCTGCTGAAAATGTGTGGACATCACGTGCATCGGCGCTTGTTCCCCCCCCCCCATGTCCTCCCCCCTCATCCCGTCACTCGCCACCATGCGCTCCACAGCCCTTTACAAAGTGAGAGTTTCCAACTCAAAGAACCTTATTGTCAACCGGCCTGAGGCAAACTGACTAGAAAACAGGGCCGACACAATAGCACCTGACGTCCGCTCCTGGAATTTTAGCTAGAAGAAGATATCACCCTCAGGATCACGGTTCCACACTGAGCAGTTCCTAGACAATCACTTGCTAGCAACTGTTTCCACTTAACACTCGGTCACTCTCGCGCGAGGTGCTAGTCAAAGACTAACTCCTGGGGCTTAGACCAACCAGTGTCTTCTTTATACTGTTCCTTAGTTGGACAACTCTCTGAGGAGCATCTAAGGCCAGATTGTGTAATTAGAATGAGGAATGAGCCTGGTACATATAGTCCTAGGCGTGGCTTCTAATGTGTGTGGGTAGTGGCACTTTTGGGGTGGTCACTCCACACCACCTCACCAGTCCGCCAATTGGCGCATCCACTGACCGCCTAGTGGTGTCCTCACCTCATGCATGGAGAAATGTCTAAGAAGCTTCCCCTGTGCCGGAAGTTCAAAAACCTTCCTGCGCACATCAAGGCTTGATCGCAGGACCTCTTGTTCATAAATCCAACATGTTATCCGTTGCGCTACACTTCTGGTGTCTCGCTTGGATTTGCACCACGAACAAGGTTTGGGGGACTTACTCCGAGGGAGCAGTGCATGCCCAACCTGTCTGTCAAGCCATAGCAGTGGCCATAGGGCATAGAAAAACAACAATCTCTCCCTTGCACCTTAGGCCACCTGCTGTGGTAGTTTTCTCCCCCATGAACCTGTAGCTCTGGGTTGTGTTTGTGCACGTCAACTTTCTTGGTCTTTAGTTCTCATCTCTTGCGTCCACCATGCCAACTCCTCAAGCACTTGGAACATGCAAGTCGCTGTCTAGCGGCTTTGTCGAGAAGTCCGCAAGCATTTTCTTGGTTGCGACGTGCTCTAGTTCCACAACACCCTTGGCGACAAGATCACGTGAGTAGTGGTACCGAATGTCGATATCCTTTGTACGTTGGGAGATCATGTCATCCTCTGCCATAGGGATGGCACTTTGGTTGTCGATGCGGATGACTGTTGCTTTCTCTTGTGGTGCCTTGATCTCATCAAGCAAACTGCGAAGCCACTGTGTTTCCTTGCACACTTTGGAGAGTGCAATGTACTCCGCCTGAGCAGTGGAAAGTGAGATGCAGTCCTGCTTCCTACTTGCCCACGAGACTGCACCACCGTTGAGAAGACAGACAAATCCCAAGGTGGACTTCATGTCGTCAATCCACCCTCCCCAGTCCGCATCACTGTAGCATGTCAGTCGCAGTGAGGCTGATCCTTCTAGACCTCCAAACTGAAGTCCCGCGTGCCGAGTCCTTTCGAGGTAGCGAAAAATTCTCTTCACGGCTTGCCAATGTTCTGGCCCAGGGTTGGCCACAAACCTGCTCACCCGGCCCACTGCATAAGCAATGTCAGGTCGCGTTCTCACCATCGCATACATGAGGCTCCCAACGGCGGACTGGTACGGAATGTTTTGCATCTCCCGCCGGTCTGCCTCGTTGCTTGGTGACATGGAGGAGGAGAGCTTGCAGTCGGAGGGCATGGGGGAGCTCACGGGTTTGCAGTCCTCCATGTTGTAGCGCTTCAAGACGTCCATGATGTACTTGGTCTGGTTGAGCTCGATGGTGCGTGCTTTGCCGTTGTGGTGAACAGCAATCCCGAGGTAGTACTTGAGAGCTTCCATGTCCTTCATCTTGAAAATGCTGGCAAGATTTTTCTTGAGGTCCGTAAGGGCCTCCCGCGAGGATGAACACATGATAAGATCATTCACGTACAACGCCACGAGGAGCAAGCCACGTTTTTCCTCTTGCACGTAGACACTGGGGTCATTCTTACAATGTGCAAAGGAGATCTCAGCCATGAAGCTGCCCATCTCCTTGTACCAGATCCGTGGGGCCTGTTTCAGCCCGTACAACGCCTTCACCGGCTTGCACACCTTACCCTCGGGTGCTTTGACACCTTCCGGTACCTCCATTAGCACCTCCTTGTCGAGCTTCCCATAAAGGAAAGCTATCTTCATATCCATCTGGTGGATCTCAAGGTCTTTGGCGGCAACGACGGCAAGCAGGGACCTGATGGAGGCAAATGTGATGACCGGTGCAAAGGTCTCATCGTACTCAGACCCTGCACGCTGTGAGAATCCTTTTGCCACGACCCCTGCCTTGTACTTGTCGATGCTATTGTCTTGCTTCCGCTTCAACCTGAGCACCCACTTTGAGCCCACCACGTGAGCGTTAGCGGGTCTGTCCACCAGCACCCATGTGCCATTTTCTTTGATGGACGCAAGCTCGCTGTCCACCGACTCCTTCCACTTAGCCGCATCTGGCCTTGCCAGCGCCTCAGCCACAGTGAGCGGCTCTCCCTGAGCCAAACAGGACCAGCTCAGTCCAGTCCAGCTTCCGGTGTCACCGTTGTACTTTGGAGTTTTCTTTCTTACTTGTGTGCTGCGACGTTGCATTGCTAGTGGATCTTCGCAATGCTATTTCTCCTGTGCTGCTGGCTGCCCTGAAGTTAAGTTTTCTTCTTTTGAAGAGCCACTGGCCTCGGAGCTGGTTTCAGAGGCCTCGGACATCTCCGACTCTGTGTTGGAGCTCGTCGCTTCTTCAGCCTGCGCAACCGCCTTCCGTGCGACACCACTGTTCTTCACGGCCTGCCGCACTGGCATCACTTGCCAGTTTTCGGGAGCTTGATCTCCTGACTCTAGCAGCACCAATCACTCTCCCTGTTTTGGAGCTTGCATGGGATCAAGCATCTCTTCCTTGCCTGGCTTCCTTTCGTCAAAGGTTACGTCCCAGCTGGTGATGAGCCTTCTTCCTGCCATGTCCCACAAGCGGTATGTCTTGTGGGCCGTCTCATAGCCCAACATAACGCACTTTCGCGCTCTTGCATCCAGCTTGCCGGCACCCTCACCCGCCTGGACCTTTGCCCATGCGGTGCAGCTGAATACTTTCAGGTGTGATTCGTCCGGCTTCTTCCCTGACCAAACTTCTTGTGGCGTCATCTGTTGCTTGCCTTTTTTCTTTCTGCGCCTGCCCAGAGCAGCCACAGGAGTAAGGTTGATGAGATAGCATGCCGTTCTTGCCGCTTCCGCCCAGAACCGCAGTGGAAGCTTTGCATCAAAGAGCATGCTACGCACCATGCCGAGGATGGTCTGATTCATCCGTTCGGCAATACCATTGCTCTATAGCATGTAAGGTGTTGTGGGCTGGTGGTTGATCCCATGTTGCCGCAACCAGCCCTTGCATGCTTCATACTCTCCGCCGTTGTCGCTCCGCATTACTTTGACTTTCTTTCCAGTCTGCTACTCCACCATGGCGACAAACTCCTGCAACCTTTCTCTGACCTCTCCCTTTGTTTTGAGGAAGAAGATCCACACCTTGTGGCTGTGGTCGTCGATGAAGGTCAGAAAATACTTGCTACCACCGTTTGACTCCGTGCGAAAGGGTCCGCACACATCGGTGTGAATCAGTCAAGGGCTGATTCTGTGCGGCGACCGTTGCGCTCAAAGTGTGTTTGCTTGGTCTTGCCTTGGAGGCAAGGTTCACACAGGCTGCCACACCCAACCGCATCCTTCTTGCAACCATCTATGCCGCGGACCAGCTGTTGTTGTTGGATGACTTGGAACGTGTTGTTTGCAACGTGCCCAAAGCGTCTATGCCACAGATCAGTGTCTTCATCCTTGGCGGCAGAGGATGTTTTTTCAGTTTCTGTTGGTGTGCTCTCCTACCTTGGTGCCGAGACCACTGCCTCCGCCACACCTGCATGACCCTCGTCTTCCGAGCTCATTGTTGCCGTTGTTTGCGATACGTAGAGCCCGTCAACCCATGGGACCTGTGCCACGAGATCTTTGTTGGCGTAGAGGACCTTGATGTCCTCGTTCCTGGCGATGGCCGCCTTCTTCTGCGTGAACACCACCGTCATGTCGTTGTCTATTACCTTTGTCACGAATAAGGGGTTTGCCGCAAAGGAGGGCATGTAGACCACGTCATGTAGCCGTAGATCCTTCTCCGCACCATTCAGGCTGATGTTCACCAGCTTGTCTCCCACGCCCTTTGCGTTCACAATGCTATCGTTTGCGCATCTGAACCGCCGCTCGGTGGGGCCAATGGAGACAAATCCAGCCTTGTTGTTGCTGGACTGATGATTGGTGCCGGAGTCGAGCCCGAAAGCTCCTGGCCTGAGCAGCGCCGCTCCTTTCGCCGGAGGCTTGCTCTGTGCCATCATGTTGGTGGCTTCTTTGCCAACCTTTTTACTGCAATTTTTCCCACCTCTTCCACCGTCCTCCTTTTTTGGCGACCTGCACTCTCTTGCCCAGTGCCCAG
>SZWC01006663.1:93208-98208 GCA_023375785.1 Penium margaritaceum
AAAGCTGGGGGTCCTTGATCACCGTATTTGGCGGTTGGAAGGAAGCAGATCTGACATACGAGGCTGTCGCCGAACACTTCCGCAACGAGTCTATGCGACGCAGTGGCGCCGAGGCAAATATCTCAGCCTATGCCTCTCGCTTCGGTGGACAAAGTGCAAGCTCTCGCTCCAGTCAAGGCAACAGCGGAAGCGGTGGCGGTGGAGGGAAAGTCAATGGTGGCGGGAAGAGTTCCAAGAAGCCCGGCAACTGTCACAACTGTGGCAAGGCTGGGCACTGGGCTAGGGACTCTCGTAGTCCCAAGAGAGAAGGCGGGAACAAAGCTTGAAAGGAGAAGAAGGAGCTCACCAACATGATGGCTAGGGGGCTGCCCATGAAGGGCGCAGCGATCCTTAGGCCCGGGGCATTCGCCCTTGACTCNAAAAACGAGGACATCCAGATTTTGTACACCAAAGACGACCTCATGCTTCAAGTTCCAAGAGTCGACGGCCTCTACGTGCTTCAAACTAAAGTCACCAAGGCGTCGGATGAGGGACTCGCATGTGCCACCAAGACAGTGGCACCGGAGCCGAAGGATGCACCACCGGCGACCGTTGCGGCCGCCATATCAACCAAGGACACTGATGCTGAGTTGTGGTACCGGCGATTTGGCCACGTGGCCAACAGCACGCTGCAAAAGATGCAAGAGCAAGAGGTAGTCCGCGGAATGGAAGGGTGCACCATGAAGCATGGCAAAGGGTGTGCATTGTGTGAACCATGCCTCCAAGCGAAGGCAAAGGCAATGAAGAAGCCGTTTGGGAGAGGAGGTCAACGAGCGGAGCACGTCTTGGAACTGATACACAGTGACATGTGTGGACCCTTTCGCACACCGTCTAACGGAGGAAGCAAGTACTTCCTGACCTTCATTGACGACCACAGCCGCAAGTTGTGGATCTAGTTCCTCAAAGCAAAGGGAGAGGTCAAGGAGAAGCTCCTCGAGTTCGTCGCCATGGTGGAGCGGCAAACGTCCAAGAAGATGAAGGCGCTCCGAAGTGACAACGGGGGTGAGTACAAGGCATGCAAGCCTTGGCTCAAGCATCATGGCATCCGCCACGAGCAAACCACCCCTTACAACCCCCAAAGCAACGGCGTTGCCGAGAGGATGAACCAGACCCTACTCGGCATGGTGCGAAGCATGCTCTTCAATGCCAAGCTCCCACCTCGCTTTTGGGCTGAAGCAGCAACAACGGCTTGCTACCTCTTGAACCTCACACCAGCGACCGCCTTGCGGAAGCGTGGAAAGGAGCAGGACAAGCAGCTGAAGACCCCACAGGAAGCATGGTCGGGAAAGAAACCCAACGCATCTCATCTGAAGGTGTTCGGGTCAACTGCATGGGTGAAGATCCAGTCGGGAGAAGGTGGAGGCAAGCTCGATGCACGCTCCAAGAAGTGCATCATGGTTGGGTACGACACGTCACACAAAGCCTATCGGCTTTGGGACCAGGCAGCAGGCAAGCTCGTGAGGAGCCGCGACGTCGTGTTCGACGAACACACCCTTGGAAAGGGAGAGCTGCTGGACCCGATCCTCACTCCCAAAGCGGGAGAGTGGATGGTGTTGCTTGAGTCCGGAGACCAAGCGCCCGACAACTGGCTTGCCTTGCCAGCAGGTGGTGGGAATGGGAGAGTGGCTGCGGAGGATGATGCAGCATCTGACATGGACGCGGATACCGAGGCGTCCGAGGCTTCCGAGTCTGACTTGGAGTCTGACGACTCTTCTGACGACAACGACGACGACAAACCACCACCTGTGGAAGCACCAGCACCAAAGCAAGAAGCGGCACCACTACCCCGGCGCAGTTTGCGACCAAAGAGAGCACCTTTGCGGTATGAGGATGATTGGACCGGCCTTAGCTGGTCGTGCATGGCTCAGGGAGAGCCATCCACAGTGGCGGAGGCCATGAATGGCCCAGATGCGGCCAAGTGGAAGGAGGCAGTGGATAGCGAGCTCGCATCCATTGCCGAGAACGGCACGTGGGTGCTGGTGGATAGACCCGACAAGGCCCACGTGGTGGGATCCAAGTGGGTCCTCCGAGTGAAGAAGAAGCAAGACGGCAACATCGACAAGTTCAAGGCAAGGGTAGTGGCTAAGGGGTTCTCTCAACGCCCGGGCTCCGAGTACGANACGACGACGACAAACCACCACCTGTGGAAGCACCAGCACCAAAGCAAGAAGCGGCACCACTACCCCGGCGCAGTTTGCGACCAAAGAGAGCACCTTTGCGGTATGAGGATGATTGGACCGGCCTTAGCTGGTCGTGCATGGCTCAGGGAGAGCCATCCACAGTGGCGGAGGCCATGAATGGCCCAGATGCGGCCAAGTGGAAGGAGGCAGTGGATAGCGAGCTCGCATCCATTGCCGAGAACGGCACGTGGGTGCTGGTGGATAGACCCGACAAGGCCCACGTGGTGGGATCCAAGTGGGTCCTCCGAGTGAAGAAGAAGCAAGACGGCAACATCGACAAGTTCAAGGCAAGGGTAGTGGCTAAGGGGTTCTCTCAACACCCGGGCTCCGAGTACGATGAGACGTTCGCGCCCGTCGTGACCTTTGCCTCCATCTGCTCTCTCCTTGGCATTGCTGCCGCAAAGAACTTGGAGATACACCAGATGGTTGTCAGGACAGCTTTCCTTTATGGGAAGCTTGACAAGGAAGTGCTGATGGAAGTGCCCGAAGGAGTCGAAGCTCCCAAGGGCAAGGTGTGCAAGTTGGTGAAAGCGCTCTACGGGCTGAAACAGGCCCCAAGGATTTGGTACAAAGAGATGGACGGTTTCATGACCGGCCTCTCCTTCACGCATTGCCAGAATGACCCGAGCATGTACGTGCACGATGATGGGAGAGGACTGATGCTGGTTGCGCTGTACGTGGATGATCTGATCATCTGCTCATCTTCGGTCGAGCTGCTGGATGGGCTGAAGTCTGACCTCAGCAAAAGGTTCAAGATGAAGGACATGGGTCCTCTCAAGTACTACCTCGGGATTGCCATCCATCGCAACCGAGTAGCAGGCACCATCGAACTCAACCAAACCAAATACATTGGTGAGGTGCTGAAGCGCTACCACATGGAATACTGCAAACCTGTCAGCACCCCAATGACGACCGACACAAAGCTGAAGGCCTCCATGTCGCCAAGCAACGAAGCAGAACAAAGGGAGATGCAAGACATCCCCTACCAGTCCGCCGTGGGTAGCATCATGTACGCCATGGTAGGGACTCGTCCGGACATCTTCTATGCTGTGGGACAAGTGAGCAGATTCGTGGCCAACCCTGGGCCACAACATTGGCAAGCAGTCAAGCGCATCTTGCGCTACCTGCAGAAGACACGTCACATGGGCCTCGTCCTTGGAGGCGAAGAAGGAACGGACCCCCTTCGTCTGAAATGCTACACCAACGCTGACTGGGGAGGAAATCTCGACGACAGGAAATCCACCTCTGGATACGTGTGTATCTTGAATGGCGCTGCCATCTCATGGGCCAGTAGGAAGCAGGATTGTGTTTCTGTGTCCATGGCTGAGGCAGAGTACGTTGCTTTGTCTGAGGTGTGCAAGGAGACTCAATGGCTCCGCAGCCTGCTTGACGAAATGACAGTGCCACAGAAAGACGCCACGATCGTACACGTGGACAACATGAGCACCATCTCGATGGCTGAAGACGAGATCATCTCACGGCGAACGAAGTACATCGACATACGTTACCACTACTCACGTGACCTGGTCATGAAGAACGTGGTGGACTTGCAGCACTGCGGAACAAAGAGCATGCTTGCTGACTGCATGACCAAGCCGCTGGACAGCGACTTGCATTATNTGCACCTTGTCCACTGCCTAGCTGGCTAGCTACACATACAGACAAGGCATGCACTGCTCTATGGAGTATGTCCCCTTGGTCTGTTCTAAGATGGGCCAGGAATGCACTGCCCATAATGGGTATGTCCCCTGTGGCTCATCATAGGAACCATACCTTTTTGGCTTGGTTGATTAGGCACCGGAGTCTCAGACCAGAGGTCGCGGGTTCAAACCTCGCGACGGCCGCAATTTTCTTTGTGGCCAAAACTGGGACAGGAAGCTTCTAGGAAGCTTACTAGAGCCTGCCTTGAGGATGACACTTGGCGGTCTAAGGACGCGCCAAGTAGGAATGTAGGTTGAGGTTGGCTCCAGTGGAGCCACTACAAACAGAAGCTTTAGCAAAGCTCTGCAAGTATAAAAGCCTTTACCTTGCATGCATCCATTTACAGTTCTTGCCTTTGAGACTCCTCAGAGAGTGTCCAACCAAAGGTAGACACTAAAGACCAACATGCGGACTTCGTGAGGTTGCAAACCAAACGAACCTAAAGTGTGGATCCCTCGTTCGAGGGTGATTTGTTATCTTGGTTGCAATACCAAGAGCGGTTGGCGGCCTCCCATGTCGGGACCCGTTTTCTAGACCGTTGCTATCCGGCGCATTGACATATCTGTCCTTCTGTCTGTCTGTCTTTCTGTCTCTCTGTCTATCTGTGTATATGTTTGTCTACCTATCTCTCTGTCTTTCTTTCTGTCTGTCTGTCAGTCAGTCAGTCAGTCAGTCAGTCAGTCAGTCAGTCACTCTGTCTGTCTGTCTGTCTTTCCCTCTGTCTGTTTTTCTGTCTGCTTGTATGTCTGTCTGTCTGTCTGTTTGTCTAGCTCTCTGTCTATCTGTCTTTCTGTCAGTCTATCTGTCTGTGTGTCTGTCTGTCTGTCTCTCTGTCTGTCAGTCAGTCTGTCAGTCAGTCAGTCTCTCTGTCTGTCTGTCTGTCTGTCTGTCTGTCTGTCTTTCTGTCTGTCTGTATGTCTGTCTGTCTGTCTGTCTATCTGTCTGTCTGTCTGTCTGTCTGTCTGTCTGTCTGTCTACCTGTCTGTCTGTCTGTCTGTCTGTCTGTCTGTCTGTCTATCTTTCTGTCTGTCTGTCTGTCTGTCTGTCTGTCTATGTGTCTGTTTTTCTTTCTTTCCATCT
>SZWC01006663.1:118271-131331 GCA_023375785.1 Penium margaritaceum
GCCCCCCCCCCCCCTCCAAAGGGGCCCCTTCAAGCCCCCTCAGGGGGGCCCCCTCAGAGGGGACCCGTCGGCCCCGTGAGACCTCTCAGGCCCATCGGCCCCGTCAGCCAACCGACGGAGGGCCGGGCTCAGAGGGGTGGAAATACCCCCCTCTCCCCCCTTGTCTCTCCTTGCTCGCTCGTTGGCTTGCAAGCGAGCGAGCGAGGGACCCACGCCCCTCGTTTTTTTTTTCCGAAGCGAGGGGCGACCTGACCCCTCGCCCTTTGCCTTATCTTTCCTTTGCCTCCTATCCCTTTTCTCCAGTGGCATTTTAGCAAATGGGACGGGGTGCATCTGAGAGCGAGTGGTGACTTGAGTTGTGAAAAAATGAAGGATGGGAAAAAAGAAACAAACGAAGAAAAAAATGAGGGACCAACACACCCGACAGTAGGAGGCAGTCGAGAAACTCATGTACAAGGGGTCATTTGACAAATCACCAGCCATTTTGGTGACAGAAGAGCAAAAAATACTGTTGTTAGGACAAGAAGAAAACAAATCTTCAACTACCTACCACCAACAACTGCTGACGAAACCCGTCAAGCAACTGGCGCGACATCACTCATAGTGGTATCAACCACAACAACAATAGCAACCTCTGCAACAGCAGTGGCGGTGGCGGTGGAATGGCAACGAATGCATAGTGGAGAGCAGTTGCTGCATCGCTTCCACTCTCCCCTTCCCAGCCGACAGTGGAATGTCATCATCAGGGACTTCTTTTTTTACACACGTCGTGGACCGGAATCTCTCTTGGGCCCGTGCATTGGTCCCTGCACTTCAATTTGTGGGATCAACGGCATATTCGGGTTTTTCCATCTCCGAGGGCTTGTTCATTTTGCATTTGGAGCAGCAGTCGCACCTGCAGCCGCCACACCTTCAATTCTTGGCCCAATTTTTGCTCCTTTAGTGGCAGCAGCACTAGTAGTCGCAGCTGGTGAGACACCCTTCTCCGGGCGTGCTTTGGTTGTGTAGCTCGTCCCTTCTCATTACACTTGCTGACCCTGACATTGTGACCTACAGGGGTGACACTGTATCATAGTTCAGCTCAAGCACATTCAGATGATACGGTGACAGCACAGCGCGAGTGCAGACGTGGAGTTTAGTCCCGACATGGCGTTTGTGGTGGAGACTTGCATGTCCGGGCTGGATTTAGGTCTTCTGCAAACAACAGGTTACATCAAGAGGAGCGCAGGCATGAGGGAGTTTATGCACCAGGCTCACACCAGCCCGGCGGAGATTGTAGTGCATGAGACATGCATATCATCGAGGTCGACATCCATGCTAGGGCAGGAGCCCAACGTTCTGCATCAGCAAGTTGTATCAAGAGGAGCGCAGGCCCGACGTCCCTGGGCGCTGCCACTTGCAACTCTGACCGATGGTGGCCCGGCGGTGGCACACAAGTCCCGTACGGATGTGGATGCGTCTACCAGCCTCTTGGGGGAGTGTGTGTCGCAGGCTCACACTAGTCCGCTAGATATTGCAATGCATTTGACATACATGTCATTGAGGTCAACATCCATGCTAGGGAAAGACCCTGATGTTCTGTAGAAGCATGTTGCATCAGGAGGAGTGCACGTCCTGTGTGCCTGGGTGGTGCCACTCGCGACTCCGACTGGTAGCGGCCCGGCGGTGGCACAGGAACCCTATGTGGATCGGGATGCCCCTTCCGGGCTTCCGGGGGCACTGGTGCAAGAAGCTCACACCAGCCCGGTAGCGGTCGAAGAGCATGAGCATAGTCGGCCGGCTGGTCTTTTAGAGGTTGAGGCATTCTTCAGAGCAGAACTTCTAAGAGATGTCAATGGGATATTTGCTACAACAGACACAACGCGCTCCACCTTGTCATCGACACTATCTGAGGACCAGCTTCAGCGTGAGGAGTCGCCCATGTTCCCAGAGTCTACAGGTTCTCGTACACACAATGGAGCAACGACACACATGACGGAGACAGATGGTGGTCCACACTCCATTATCGAGCAAGTGACAGTCACCAGTCTTCCTGGCAAGACGGTGCTTGAGCGTGAGCTACGCTTGCACGTCACCTTGGCGGGCATTGTCGAGCGGGATTCTTACACACCTGTGTCCACTACATTGACAGGCGAGTACAGTGGAGCAGATTCGACCACGCGGATGGAGTCACCTTTTCAATAGGAGCTAACTTCTACCATTTTGTGTTCACCTGTTAGTGACCCTACTGATCACATGGACACTGAGAGTGGCATTACCTACACGAACGACATTTCCACATGCTCCACGGACTCTGACGACTCCTCCTTCTCCTTGTCTCTCAGCACGCGACTACTCATTCCTCCTCGTATGACAGACACGAGCTATGGTGTGGATGCAACACCTGTAGCTGCATCCGATGTTCTAGCATCTGAGCACATTGCGAGTTTGGTTGACCCCCACGACGATGCAATAGCATTGACTCCATCGTCTTCAGTAGCAGAGATGCAGATGGAGATGAACTTGCAAGTTCTAAAGTCTGACAGTGAGATAGAGTTGATCCTGCTCGAGGCAGACATAAGCCACCTCCACATGTCCGAGGTTGATTTCGCTGACCTGTAGGAGCGTGTAAGGATGCTACAGTTGGAGATGATGGCAGTGCGTGAGCGATTGTCACAACAAGGGAGAACTAGCACTATCCGCACAAGCTTTCCACTGCCAAGATCTCGCACACCCATGCTGAGGGAGGATCATGTGCCTGCTCTGAGTATGACGTCTGGTGGAGACACTGCCACAGGAGAGGCAAGCATACCTTCATTTGTTTCCATTCTCGTTCTTGTCGACTCCGTCATCGCTCCCCCTTCTGCTCCTGTCCTCACGCACCTTCATCCACCCAACTCAGCTGCTCCATCGTCACTTTCGTCCATGAGTGGTGGTCTGGTTCATCGTTCCAGCCCTCCTTCTTTTGTGGGGATGCACCCTTGTGCTTCAGGATGCTCTATACCGCCTCGGAGGCCAGCTCCGCCATTTCATCCAATCATGCATACTGCTCGTCCATTTCCTTTCCTCCAGGGTACACAAATGCATCGCGGTAGAGTGAAGAGAGGAGAGACTGTGAGTTGGGACCCTTGGTAGTCACACGAGAACTGGTACAGTCCAGGTGGTGTAGGGACGACGTGAGGAGTCGTAGTAGGAGACACCACTTCATCTTTAAGGGTGGGAGCAGACTCGTACCTGACAAGGGGAGCTATCTTTGTGTGATGGGAGACCACATGATTCTCATCGCCCAGGATCTATTTACCTGCGGTATCATCATCGCCACCAAGGACATTGCCGCCAGGTTCATCTTCCCAGGGGGGTTGTTGTGTGGACCTCGACCTGACGCGATGTCATGGGAAATGCATGGCGAGGGGTCCATGCTCTGCTATGAGCATACTACAGCAGCCGGCATGTGGCTCATGCTACGTGCCTGCACAACTACATGTGGATGGTAGCACTCTGTTGGTTGAGAACACTTGGTGGGTTGTACAAGTGTCACGAGGAGACCATGCGATTTTGTGCCTTAGTGTGTGGCTATACTGCGTGTGGCATGTGCATGCGAGCCGGGTCACTCATAGTGGTCGAGACCCGGAAAAGTGATGTGTTGCACCCGTGTTACGAGGAGATTCCCCCATGATCATGTGTGTTGGTTGAAGCTGCTATTGTGGCCGACATACAGACACCTGTTTGATTGCTCGTGGCGGTCAAGACCCGAGCACTGGTTCCACCAGTGTCACAAGGAGACCCTCTTGTTGTCAGACATGTGTACGATGTGCATTCCACTAGTTTGTGTGTGTGTGCATCACTCCTCTCATGGTCCAGACCTTGGGACTTGGTGGGATGTGCCATTGTCTACGGAGACCTTAGATGAGTAGCAGATGTGTATGTATGTGAGTTCACTTGTGCATATAGTGGCTTTGAATACGTTGTTGTTCCGTGCCTCGGCTAACTTTTTCTGGCGTTGACAACTATGTCAGCCAAGGGGAGTGTTGGTTTGTGTGGCTTCCACCCGCCACGACCGACGCCGATTGATTACCGATATACCCCATGTTGGTTTGTGTAGCTTGCACCCATCACGGCCGACACCGCTCCTTTGCCGATATACCCACATTTGGGGTATATGGTAGAGGAGGGCGTAACGACACGACGGGCCTCTAGACTGCACCGAGACTTCTCCAACACCCACGACAATGCCGGAGAGATGCGGTCGATGCATTCCGGCAACCATGTGGGCTTGTCAGGAGGTAAGAGAGTTTTCTCGGTGGGTTGACACCCACGCACCCGGTGGCATGTATTGGTGCAACGAGGAGACCCGACAACTGTTATGGGGCTTCCGATGTTTGGAAAGCCGTCTGTGATGTCTAGACGTTGATTCTGAGATTTTTTGGCATTGCTCATATTTTCTCGGTGGTTGAGACCCAGGCACTCGGAAAGCGGTTCCGGTGCCTCGAGGAGACCACCTTTGTTGCTGTCATGGTGTATGCAGTGTGTTGTCTCAGTTGACTCATTTGGGTTCAGCAGGGGTGACGGGGCCAGGTGCGGCTAGCTGCCAGCGCCCCTATATAAGCCGGCTAGGGGCTCATTTGTAAACCCTCCTTGTTCTTTTATATTCAGCGTTCCAGACTTAGCCAAATTCTTGTCGTCTTGCATTGCACTCACACACAGAGCTCATGTTCGTTTTTGCATGGGCCTGCATGCCCTAAAATATTTCCAATTTGGTATCAGAGCTAAGGGGGGCGTGTGAGAAGTAGAGGCAGCAGTAGTGATCGGAACGCAAAGAGAACGCGCCACATGGCGCCACATCGGCAGCAGCGTGAGGGAGCATGAAACAACTGCACGTGAATGCCAGAGGGGCGGTGAGTTGCAAATAGCAGCACTAGCAACTACGGCAACAACAGTAATAGTAGTAGTAGGCAAAGCATCCGCTGCAGCTACAGTGCAACGCAACAAAAGTAATAGCGGTTGCGTAGCTGCTCAAAGCAATAGCACATGTAGCACCGCATTAGCCGCTGTAGCAGCAGCGACAGCAGCAGCAGCATATAGCAGCCACTGCAGCAACGGCGGCAGCAGCAGCAGTGTACAGTACCGACGGCAGTAACAGCAGCATGCAGCAGCAGCAGCAGCAGCAGCGATGACAGTAGCAAGCAGCAGCGGCGACAGCAGCAAGCAGCAGCAATAGCAACGGCAGCAGCAGCACGCAACAGCAGTAGCTTCTGCGCAGAGTAGTAGCAGAAGCAGCAGCAAAAGTAGCAGCAGGAACAGAAGCAGGAGCAGGAACAAAAGCAGTAGCAGGAGCAACCGCAACAGCTTCACCTGCCGCTACAGCTGTTGCTGCCGCTACGAGGAGGGCCTCGCAGCCCTCCTCTGAGGGGTGGTCCTATGAGGGGGCCTGTCGGCCTCGGTCGCCCCCCTCCCCTCGTCTCGAGGGGGCCCTCGGAGGGCTCCGTCGAGCCCCTCCGAGGGGCCCCTCGGAGGGGCCCGTCGGCCTCGTTGGCTTTGTTGGCCCCGTCGGCTCCGTCGGCCGACCGACAGAGGGACCGACAACGGAGAGGGGCGAACCCCCCCCCCTCCCCCCCGTTCCCTCCTCGCTCCCTACTCGCCCCCCCACACTCGCTCACTCTCTCGCTCGCTCGCTCAGCGAGCGAGCAAGCGAGCATGTGCTAGAGGGAGGGCAGGACAAGCCGGACACCCCCCCTTCCTACCTTGTTTTCTCCGTTCGCCCACCTTAGGGGCAATCAAGAAAAGGGGGGGCGAGTAACAAAAATACAACAAGAGGTACGCTTGGAGGCGAGTGGAAAAGGGAAAAAAAAGGAGCGAGGGCTGAAAACGAGAAGAGGGGAAAGCGAATAAAAGGGGGGATAGTGGAGGGTGAGAGCAAAAGAAAAAACAAAGGGGGGGATTGGGACACAAGAGAAAAAAAGGAGAAAAGGGGGGAATCGTCCAACTACTACCGTCGCACCATTAGCAGCTTTCATAGCAGCAATAGCCGTATTGGGCGGAATTGCAACGACTACATAGTGCGGCGGCTACGCCAGCACTTCCAGTTTTGCCTTCTCAACCGACAGCGGATTGTGTATAGGCGGCGATCTCCGCTTCGAGACGTGTCCTGGACCGACGTCTCCCTTGGGCCCGGGATTGGTGCGTGCACTTCACTCCGCAGGATCGACGACACATTGGAGTCTTTCCATCTCCGAGGGCTGGGTCGTCTACCGCTTGGAGCCGCAACCACACGTGCTGCCGCCACCCCTTCTCGTCTTGAAGCAGTCTCCGCTCTATTAGTGGCAGCAGCATTAGTAGCCGCAGTTAGTCAGACTCTAGTCTCTGAACTTCCTGTGGTAGTGCAGCTCGTCCTGTCTGGTCATGTTTGCTGACCCGGACGTTGTGACCTCCACGAGAGACAGTACCTACTGGCCTCATTCTCTCTTGTGGCTTGGTGTTTACCACCAGGTTAAGGTGCCCTCAGTGCCGATCAATTTTCCAGCGCACGAGATGAGTGCGCGCACATCTGAGTAGGCGCCCTGCGTGTTTGCCTATTACTACTATGGTGATGGACGTCATGGTTGGCATCGCTGTTGGACGCGCCCTCCCGGTTGGCATCCACCTTGGCTTCAGCCTCGTCTAAGCATGCGTCCTCCACAGCATACGGATTGGCTGGCGTTGGTAGATCCCCTAGCTGGACCTCTGGCGAGCATATTCGCTGAGATCCACAGCCTGCGGCAGACGGTGTAGCAGCTTTTTGACCTCGTCGTCACTTAGCGTGCTTCTGCTACTCGTTTGTCGACGGCTTCTTTGATCACATCTCCTCCATCCTCTCCTCCTTCCTCATCCGATGGTGTACTTTCAGCTCCACCTGCCAGCGAGTCTCAGGCTACCACCATCCTTTTGATCCTCCATTCTCTTGCGACCACGAAGCCACCTTGCGATGACATGTCTTCATGCACTCGTTCCAGTCGTGTGTCCCCCCGACGTCAGCGTCAGCGCTCCGCACACCGTACTCACGCCGGTTTCGATACATCCTCTACCTCCTCGGCTTCCGTTGTTGTACCTGTCGAGGGGGAGTGTGGTCACCGCGCATTGCCTGTTGTGACCGTAGTGACAGGATCCGTATTCACGCCAGGCTGTGGTGCCCCAGCGTCCGCTCAGGAAGACTCAGATGATACGGTCACAACACATGGCTTGGAGTCTGATCCCGACATGGCGTTCATGGTGGAGACTTGCCTGTCATCGTCCGGGCTGGATCCAGACCTTCCACAGTAGCAGGTGACATCAGGAGGAGCGCAGGCACAGCATCCCTGGACGGTGCCACTCGCGACTTTGTCTACTGGAGGCCCAGGGGTAGCATAGGAGTCCCGTACGGATCGAGATGCAGCTACCGGACTTTTTGGGGAGAATGTGCAGACGACTCACACCAGTACGGCGGGTGTTGGAGTACTTGGGACGTGGACGTCAATGAGGTCGACATTTACGCTGGGACAGCATTCGGACATTCTGGAGCAGCAGGTTGCATTAGGAGGAGTGCAGGTCCCGCGTGCCTTGGCGGTGCCACTCGCGACTCCGACCGGTAGAGGCCTGGCGGTGGCACAAGAGTCCCATGCGGATCAGGATGCCCCACACAATTTTTTTGGGGCGCATACGACTTACTCCAGGCCAACAGCGGTCATAGTGCATGAGCAGAGTCGGCAGGCCGGTCTTTTAGAGGTTGAGGCATTCTTGAGAGCAGCAGTTCTGAGAGATGTCAAAGGGACTTGTGTTGGAGCAGACTCAGCAGGCTTCACCGTGTCATCCACGCTACCTGAGGACCAGCTTCAGCGTAAGCACTTACCTATGTTCCTAGAGTCTACGTCCCGTGCACAGGACGGAGCAGCGATGCACATGCAGGAGTCAGATGGTGGTCTTCACTCCATGATGGAACAGGTGGCAGCAACCAGCCTTCCCGGCGAGACAGTGCGTGAGCGCCAGTTGTGCTTGTTGGTCGCCTTGACGGGCATTGTCAAGCCGGAGTCCTGCACACATTTGTCCACTACGGCGGCAGTTGAGGATACTGGAGCAGATCCGTACACGCGGATGGGGTCACCTCACCAGCAGGAGCTGAATTTTGCCCCCTCATTTTCACCTGTTGGTGACCCTGCTGATCGCATGGATGCTGAGAGTGGCAGTACCTGCACGGACGACATTTCCACATGATCCACAGACTCTGACGACTCCTCCTCCTTCTCTCTCGGCATGCGACCGCTCACTCCTCGCAAGATAGACACGAGCATTGATGTGGATGCGACACCTGTAGCTACATCCGATGTTCCAGCGTCTCAGCACATTGTGAGCTTGGTTGACCCCCAGCAGGATGTAGCAGCACCAGTTCCATCGTCTTCGGTAGCAGAGATGCAGATGGTGCTGTACTCACGAGTTGTGTAGTATACATGTGCGGCATCCAGTGTGGCGGAGTTTATCCTACACCAGGTCGACATGGGCCACCTCGACATGTCTGAGGCTGATTATGCTCATCTATAAGAGCATGTAGTCATGCTACAACGGGAGATGATGGCAGCGCGTCAGCGATTCTCAGAGGAGGGGAGCATCACTGCTATCGGCAGGAGCCTTCCGCCAGCAGCATCTGGCACACCTATACTCAGAGAGGATCTTGTACGAGCTCCGGGTATGACGTCTGTTGGAGACACTGTCATAGGAGAGGTGAGCGTGCCTTCGGTTTTCGCCATCCTCGCTCCCGTCGACCCCATCATCGCTCCTCCTTCTTCTACTACAGCCATCACGCACCTTCATCCACCCAACTCACCTACCCCATCGTCATCTTCATCCACGAGTGGTGATCTAGTTTGTCGCTCCAGCCCTCCTCCTCTAGCTGTACACCCTTGTGCCTCAGGGTGTGCTATCCCGTATCAGAGGCCAGCTCCGCCACTTCATCCACGCACGCGTGCTGCTCACCCATTCCCTTTCCTCCGGCGTACACAGATGCATCGCGGTAGAGCAGAGACAGGAGAGACTGTGACTTCGGACCCTTGGCAGTCATGCGAGGACTGGTACACCCCAAGTGATGCAAATGCGAAATGAGCATTCGTAGCCGGAGACTCCACTTCGTCTTTGAGGAAAGGAGCCGACTCGCACATGATAGGGGGAGCTATCTCTGCATGATGGATACACCACATGACTCACCGCCCTGGATCTATTCAGGTGCGACATCAGCATCTCCATCGAGGACATCGCTACAAGGTTCATCTGCCCAGGGGGAGTATTGTGTGGACCTCGACCTGACGCGACGTCATGGGAGATGCATGGCGAGGTCCATGCTCTGCTATGAGCATCTACAGCATCCGGCATGTGGCTCATGCTTCATGCCTGCACAGCTGCATATGGACGATAGCACATTGCTGGTCAAGACCCGGACATTTGGTGGGCTGTACCAATGTCACGAGGAGACCATGTGATCGTGTGTCTTGGTGTGTGTCCATACTGCGTATGGTATGTGTATGCAAGTTGGGTCGCTCTTAGCGGTCGAGACCCGGCCACGTGGTGAGTTCCACCCGTGTTACGAGGAGATCCTCCCATGCTCCAGTGCTTAGATGATGATGTTGTGTTGGATTGCTCGTAGCGGTCTAGACCCGGGCACTGGTACCGCCAGTATCACGAGGAGACCCGCTTGTCGCGTGACATGTGTGTGATGTGCATTACACTGGTTTGTGCACGTGTGCATCACTTCTCTCATGGTCGAGACCCAGACACTTGGTAGCATGTGCCAGTGTCTAAGGAGACCTTAGGTGGGTAGGAGAGGTGTGTGTGTGTGTGTGGTTCCCTGGTGCATATTATGGTTTTGCGTACGTTTTTGCTCCATGCCTTTCTTCATTCGTTCTGGCGTGGACGCCTATGTCAGCCAAGGGGAGTGTTGGTTTGTGTGGCTTCCACCCGTCACGACCGACACCGTTGGTTTACCGATATACCCACATTCGAGGTATATGGTAGAGGAGGGCGTGACAACACGAAGGGCCTCCGGGCTGCACCGAGACTTCTCCAACACCTACGACAACGCCGGCGAGACGCGGTCAATGCGTTCTGGCAACCATGTGGGCTTGTCAGGAGGTAGGAGAGTTTTCTCGATGGGTTGAGACCCGCGCACCCGGTGGACTGTATCGGTGCGACGAGGAGACCCGATGGTTGTTGTGGGGCTTCCGATGTTCGGAAAGCCGTCTGTGATGTCTAGACGTTGATTCCGAGATTTTTTGGCACTACTCATGTTTTCTCGGTGGTCGAGACCCGAGCACTCGCAGAGCTGTTCGGGTGCCTTGAGGAGACCACCTTTGTTGCTTTGATGGTGTATGCAGTGTGTTCTCCCTGTTGACTCATTTGGGTTCAGCAGGGGTGACGGAGCCCGATGCGGCTAGCTGTCGGCGCCCCTGTATAAGCCGGTTAGGGGCTCATTTGTAAACCCTCCTTGTTCTTTCATGTTAAGCGTTCTAGACTTAGCCAAATTCTTGCCGTCTTGCATCGCACTCACACACAAAGCTCATGCTCGTTTTTGCATGGGCCTACATGCCCTAATATATTTCCAATTCCCCACGTTGGTGGTATAGGGTGGAGGAGAGCGTGACCACACGACGAGCCTCCGTAGTGTAGTGAGACTTCTCCAGCACCTACGACAGCGCCCGAAGACGCGGTCGATGCGTTTCAGTTTGTGAGCTTGTCCGGAGCTATTAGAGTGTTCTCGGTGGGTTAACACCCGCGCACCCGGTGGATTGTACCGATGCGACAAGGAGAGCCAATGGTTGTAATAGGGCTTTCGATGTCCGAAAAGCCGTTTGTGATGTCTAGACGCTGTTTTCGAGTGATTCTAGAATTGCTCGTGTTATCTTAGTGGTCGAGACCCGGGCACTCGGAGAGCTATTCCGCTGCCTCGAGGAGACCACCATTGTTGTTCTCGTGGTGAATGCGGTGTGTTCTCCCCGCTGACTCGTTTGGGTTCAGCGGGGGTGATAGGGCCCGGTACAGCTAGTTGCTGACGCCCCTACATAAGCCTGCTTGGGGCTCATTTGTATTCCCTCCTTGTTCTTTCATATCATGCGTTCGAGACTTAGACAAATTCTCGCCGCTTTGCATTGCACTCACACAGAGAGCTCATTTGCGTGTTTGCATGGGCTCGCATGCCGTAATTAATTTCCAACAGTGATTTTGCACAAGTTTTCGAGTATTGAAACTCGTAGTTTGTCCTAAACAAACTCTAGTTTCAATTTTTTTGCGTCGGTGCGAAATCGTCGCGTGCGAGGCACGATCGACGGTTTTGCGCTGACTTTTCTCGTGCGCTACCCTCACTCCTCGCTCTCACCCTTGCTCCCCCTATCCCTCGTCCTCACTTGCTCGCTTGCAAGGAGGGTGAGGGGAGGAGGGCACGAGGCCACGAGGACTCGCCCTCGAGGCCCTCGTGGCCCCTGAGCCGCCCATCGGGCTAAGGCTGCAATCAGCAGCTGGCGGCTGGCTGGCTGGTGGCCGGCTGGCCACTTGGCCGGCAGTCGGCCGTCCAGCCGGCCGGCGGCTAGCGAACTGCTGGCCGTCGTCCAGCCCTCGCTGACGCGAGGAGTGGTGCGCAACCACCCCTCGCTTCCACGGGGAGGGAGTGCCGAACCGGCCTTCCAGCTACGGGTTCAATCAACATCTAGACGACGCTACACTTTTATAAAACACATGTCGATGCTTTGAGAACCCCATGACTTCTCGGTGTAGCTTGGTTTTTACTTTTTTTCTCCTCAGTTCTTTACTTGCATGTTCCGTACTCAGTTTGGCTTTGTACCCTACCATGGAGTTGAAACAATTGCTTTTGTTTGGCTATGGTTTAATGTTGCTAGTGCATGGCACTTCATGCAAGTTATTCAAGAGCGACGACTACTGGCATGATCCTTTTACAACAACATCAACCATGAACCATGTTTCACCCTCCATAACATGAATGAAATTCCTAGAGGAGGGTTTTGAAACTCCACTCGCGAGAAGGAAATTTGCCGGGCCATGAGCCACGACAGGTCCCTTCGTAATTGTAAGACCCCAAAAGGGAGAAAAAGGGGGGGGGGGGGGTCTTCTTTTAGATTTGCATGTTGAATGGGGGGTAAAGTATGTGCAAAGTTAGGGGTCACTATTCAATCGCTACCCCCATGGTTTAGTGATGATCCATGGGTAGAGACAATAGAAGATGAATCCAGACTTCTTTTTGGTGCATTGCTTCAAAACTCGTGGCATGCTACCATTTTGTTGTTGGAGGTAGGGGAGTGTTGAACTTCAACCTTTACTAGAGTAGTTTTGAAAGATGATTCATAGCATCTGTCAAAAGTCGGACATAGGAGGGTAACCTAGAACTTGGGCGGTTGTACCCCGAGCTTTTACCCCTCAACTAAACAAGGATGGAGTTGAGCCCAGCCGCCTACTGAATAGATGATGGACATGGTGCTTTCACGGTCAGAGGTCAGATGATAGGATGAGTTTGCGGACATAAGTTTCGATTTTGATACGTTGAAGGACAGTCTAGTTCGCCGGTGTGCGGAGAGCAATGATTCAGGCTACCATTACTCTTACGACGGAATTGGGGAGCACACACCGCCCCAGCAATAGCAGTAAATTGAGCCGCCGCAGTCGTTGCAAGTACTGCCGTCCAGCTGCATGGCGCACGAGTCCCGATCAATGCACACGCCGTTGTGGCACTGGCAGCCTTGCCAGCTACTGCAGGAGCTGCAGGTAGTGCCATCCGCAAGGTTGTCGCAGGAGCTGGCGAGGCAGCTGCCACTCTTGCACTGGCAGCCCAGCCAGCTGCTGCAGGAGCTGCAGGGAACGCCGTCCATGTGATTGATGCAATCGTAGTCGAGGCAGACGCCGATCGCAGTGCATAGGCAGTCGCCAGTGGAGCAGAAGGAGCAGACTTTTCCGACGACGCAATAGTTTGAGCATACCCCTCCCCGGCAGGTACAGCTTTCGGAAGTGCAGGAGGAGCCGTAGCTGCACGTGGCGTTCTCGTAGGCAGCGCAGAAGTCGACACACGACTGCTTGAAGTAGA
>SZWC01006664.1:15984-41544 GCA_023375785.1 Penium margaritaceum
TGAGGTTGGCTCCAGTGGAGCCACTACAAGTAGAAGCTTTAGCAAAGCTCTGCAAGTATAAAAGCCTGTACCTTGCATGCATCCATTTACAGTTCTTGCCTTTGAGACTCCTCACAGAGTGTCCAACCAAAGGTAGACACTAAAGACCAACATGCGGACTTCGTGAGGTTGCAAACCAAACGAACCTAAAGTGTGGATCCCTCGTTCGAGGGTGATATGTTATCTTGGTTGCAATACCAAGAGCGGTTGGCGGCTTCCCATGTCGGGACCCGTTTTCTAGACCGTTGCTATCTGGCGCATTGAAAAAAACATGGTTTAAAAACACTATGTATCTTCTAGCAAGTACAAATATTATTCGTATATATTGGTACGGTGTGGCTACCGTACACAATGACCTACCCAAGTAGGCATACATCACTTCTCATAACCAAAGAAGTTTAGTGAGTGTGGTCAACGTTCACAACTCAGAATACAAGTCAAATCTGGGCAGAGGGAGAAACAATGGTTTGTGAATACTTTGTATCGACTAGCAAGTACAAAGACCTTTGATAAGTGGTGGCACGCTGTGGCTACCATGCACAGTGACCAACCAACATATGCTTGTGTCACTGAATATCATAAAAAGAGTTTCACTGTGTGTATTCAACTTTCCTTCTTACGGCTGGTCAATCAGAGCAATGGTTGAGAGGTTATTCAAGCTCGAAGTTGCAAAATTTGAAATTCCGTCTGCGTCAATTTTTTATAATCAAACTAACTTTGTTATCATTCATACTTTTGAAAACTACCCTCTTATCATACACCCCCCTTATTTTATGCCCTTTATCCATAGGAACCCTTACAATGTCACTGACCATGACCAAATAATAGGTGCCTTCACTGGAATACTCCCTCCCATCCCCCTAGAGGAATGTTCCGCAGACGACCTGTAGGACAGATTTGCGACCGCATTATGACACCCCCATACCCCCCCACGGCTTAGGCTCGAAGGTAGAGTTGAGGTATCACAACACGGCCGCCCCTCCCCCCCCCTCAGGTCGCGAGCTTATTCTATATTGCGCGTACGAGGATTCAAACCCAGGACCTACCGCTCCAGAATCGAACTCTATAAGCACTAAGCCAACTCACATGGTGTTCATATGATGTCCAAATGACATTATAAGGGTTCCTATGGGTAAAGGGCATAGAATAAGGGGGTGTAAGATTAGAGGGTAGTTTTCAAATGTATGAATGATAACAAAGTTAGTTTAATCATAAAAAGTTGACGCTGACAGAATTTCAAATTTTGCAACTTCGAGCTTGAATAACCTCTCAACCATTGCTCCGATTGACCAGCCGTAAGAATGAAAGTTGACTACACACAGTGAAACTCTTTTTATGATATTCAGTGACACAAGCATAGTTTGGTTGGTCATTGTGCATGGTAGCCACACTGTGCCACCACTTATCGAAGGTCTTTGTACTTGCTAGTCGATACCGAGTATTGCCAAACTTCTTTGGTCATGAGCAGTGATGTATGCCTACTTGGATAGGTAATTGTGCACGGTAGCCACACCGTGCCAATACATACAAAAAATCTTTGTACTTGCTAGAAGATACATAGTGTTTTGAAACCATGTTTTCCCCCTCTAACCATTTGTGCCTCATGTTACGGGTTGTGAACGTTGACCACCCATATTGAAATTCTTTGGTCATGGTTACTGACATATGCCTAGTTTGGCTTGTCACCGTACGTGGTTACCACGCCATGTCACTACGTATTGAATGTATTTGTGCTTTCTAGTTGATAGCTAGTGTTCCCAAACCATTGTTAACCCCCTCTGACTATCAGTGACTCGTGTTGTGCGTTGTCAACGCTGACCACATGAAGTGCAATTCGTTGGTCATGGTCAGTGACATATGCATACTTTGGTTGGTCACTGTGCATGGTAGCCACGCTGTGCCACTACATATTGGAGGTATTTGTACTTGCTAGTCGATAACTAGTATTCACAAACCATTGTCTTCCACCGTGACCATTTGTGACTTATGTTATGAGTTGTCAAAGTTTACCACACTTAGTGACATTATTTGGTCATGGTCAGTGACATATGCCTACGTTGGTTGGTCATCGTGCATGCTATCCACACCGTGCCATGACTTATTGAAGGTCCTTGTGCTTGCTATTTGACACCTGGTGTTCCCAAACCATTGTCTCCCCCTGTTACCATTTGTGACTCCTATTATGAGTTGTCAACGCTGACCACACACAGCGGATTTCTTTGGGCAAAGGTAGAACATATGCCTATTTTGGTCGGTCATTGTGCATGGTAGCCACACCGTGCTTATACTGATTGAAGGTCGCTGTACTTGCTAGTTCAGAACTGATATTCACACACCATTATTTCCCCCTCTGAAGGTTTGTGACTCGTGCTATGGTTGGTGAATGTTGACCACCCATATTGAAATTCTTTCATCATGGTCGGTGACATATGCCTAGTTTGGTTGTTTGGTGTGCATAGTAGCCACACCGTGCCACTACGTATTGAAGTTATTTGTCCCTCCTAGTGGATACATAGGGTTCCCAAACTATTGTCTCTCCCTCTGACCACTTGTGACTCGTGTTATGAGTTGTCAATGTTGACCATACATAGTGTAATTCTTCGGTCATAGTCAGTGACGTGTGCATCCTTTGGTTGGTCACTGTGCACGCTAGCCACACCGTGCCACTACTTGTTGAAAATCGTTCTATTTGCTAGTTGATAACTAGTGTTCCCAACCCATGGTTTCCCCCACTGACCATTTGTGACTCGTGTTATGAGTTTTCAATGTTGACCACACAATGTGAAATCCGTTTGGTTGTGGTTTGTGACATATGCCTACTTTGGTTTGTCACTGTACATGATTACCACGCCGTGTCATTTCGTATCGAAGGTCTTTGTGCTTTCTTGTTGACAGCTAGTGTTCCCAAACCATTGTTAGCCCCCTCTGACTATATGTGACTCGTGTTGTGAGTTGTAAATGTTGACCACATGAAGTGAACCTCTTTGTTCATGGTCAGTGACATATGCATACATTGGTTGGTCGCTGTGCATTGTAGCCTCACTGTGCCACTACATATTGAAGGTATTTGTGCTTGCTACTTGATAACTAGTATTCACAAACCATTATCTTCCACCCCGACCATTTGTGACTCGTGTTATGAGTTGTCAAAGTTTACCACACATAGTGACAATATTTGGTCATGGTCAGTGACATATGCCTGCTTTGGTTGGTCATCGTGCATGGTATCCACACCGTGCCACAACGTATTGAAGCTCCTTGTGCTTGCTACTTGATACTTGGTGTTCCCAAACCATTGTTTCCTCCTTTGACCATTTGTGACTCGTATCATGAGTTGTCAACGTTGAACACACACAGTGGATTTCTTTGGTCAAAGGCAGTACATATGCCTACTTTGGTCGGTCATTGTGCATGGTAGCCACACTGTGCTACTACTAACGGGAGGTCGTTGTACTTGCTAGTTGATCTATAGTATTTTCAGACCATTGTTCCCCCCTCTGACAATTCGTGACCCATATTATGGGTTGTCAACGTTGACCACACATACTAAAGTTATTTGGTCATGGTAAGTGGCACATGCCTAATTTGGTTGGTCATTGTGCATGGTAGCCACACCATTACACTACTTGTTAAAGTCTTTCTACTTGATAGTCAATAAATAGCAAAAGGTTTCTCCTTTTGACACCAGGTCGGTTTTTGTTGATTTGTTACGCGTAGGTGCCTTCACTGGTATTCTCCCTCCCATCCCCTTAGAGGGATGTTCTGTGGACGACCTGGAGGACAAATTTACGACCGCATTATGACACCCCCTACCCCCTCCCCCCCACAGCTTAGGCTTGAAGGTAGAGTTGAGGTATCACAGCACGGCCGCCCCCCCCCCCCTCCCAGATCGCAAGCCTATTCTATATTGCGCGTACGAGGATTCAAACCCAGAAACTACCGCTCCAGAATCTACCTCTATAAGCACTAAGCCAACTCACATGGTGTTCATATGATGTCAAAATGAAATTAGAAGGGTTCCTATGGGTAAAGGGCATAAAACAAGGGGGTGTATGATTAGAGGGTAGTTTTCAAAAGTATGAATGATAACAAAGTTAGTTTAATCATACAAATTTGACGCACACGGAATTTAAAATTTTGCATCTTCGAGCTTGAATAACCTCTCAACCATTGCTCCGATTGACCAGCCGTAAGAAGGAAAGATGACTACACATAGTGAAACTCTTCTTATGCTTTTCAGTGACACAGGCATACTTTGGTTGGTCTTTGTGCATGGTAGCCACACCGTGCCACCACTTATCGAAGGTCTTTGTAATTGCTAGTCGATACCGAGTATTCCCAAACCATTGTTTCTCCCTCTTCCCATTTTTGACTTGTATTATGCGTTGTGGACGTTGACCACACACACTAAACTCCTTTGGTCATGAGCAGTGATGTATGCCTACTTGGATAGGTCATTGTGCACGGTAGCCACACCGTGCCAATACATACAAAAAGTCTTTGTACTTGCTAGAAGATACATAGTGTTTTGAAACCATGTTTTCCCCCTCTAACCATTTGTGACTCATGTTATGGGTTGTGAACATTGACCACCCATATTGAAATTCTTTGGTCATGATTAGTGACATATGCCTAGTTTGGTTTGTCACTGTACGTGGTTACCACGCCGTGTCACTACG
Organism: Penium margaritaceum; assembly: GCA_023375785.1. Classification (NCBI taxonomy): domain Eukaryota; kingdom Viridiplantae; phylum Streptophyta; class Zygnematophyceae; order Desmidiales; family Peniaceae; genus Penium; species Penium margaritaceum. The sequence goes on from SZWC01006664.1 coordinate 20,703, forward strand.
TATTGAAGGTCTTTGTGCTTTCTAGTTGATAGCTAGTGTTCCCAAAACATTGTTAACCCCCTCTGACTATCAGTGACTCGTTTTGTGAGTTGTCAACGCTGACCACATGAAGTGAAATTCGTTGGTCATGGTCAGTGACATATGCATACTTTGGTTTGTCACTGCGCATGGTAGCCACTCTGTGCCACTACATATTGAAGGTATTTGTACTTGCTAGTTGATAACTAGTATTCACAAACCACTATCTTCCACCCTGACCACCATTTGTGACTCTTGTTATGAGTTGTCAATGTTGACCACGCATAGTGGACTTCTTCGGTCATAGTCAGTGACATATGCATCCTTTGGTTGGTCACTGTGCATGCCAGCCACACCGTGCCACTACTTGTTGAAAATCTTTCTACTTGCTACTTGATAACTAGTGTTCCCAACCCATGGTTTCCCCCACTTACCATTTGTGACTCGTGTTGTGAGTTTTCAACGTTGACCACACACTGTGAAACCCGTTTGGTCATGGTTAGTGACATATGCCTACTTTGGTTTGTCCTTGTACATGGTTACCATGCCATGTCACTACGAATCGAAGCTCTTTGTGCTTTATAGTTGATAGCTAGTGCTCCCAAACCATTGTTACCCCCTCTGAATATACGTGACTCGTGTTGTGAGCTGTCAACATTGACCACATGAAGTGAAATTCTTTGTTCATGGTCAGTGACATATGCGTACTTTGGTTGGTCGCTGTGCATTGTAGCCACACTGTGCCACTACATATTGAAGGTATTTGTACTTGCTAGTTAATAACTAGTATTCACAAACCATTATATTCCACCCTGACCATTTCTGACTCGTGTTATGAGTTGTCAAAGTTTACCACACATGGTGACATTCTTTGGATATGGTCTATGACATATGCATACCTTGGTTGGTCATTGTGCATGGTATCCACACTGTGCCACAACATATTGTAGCTCCTTGTGCTTGCTATTTGATAGTTGGTGTTCCCAAACCATTGTTTCCCCCTCTGGCCATTTGTGATTCGTATTATGAGTTGTCGACGTTGACCAGACACGGCGGATTTCTCTGTCAAAGGCAGTACATATGCCTACTTTGGTCGGTCAGTGTGCATGGTAGCCACACCGTGCTACTACTGAGTGAACGTCGTTGTACTGGCTAGTTGGTATCTAGTAGGCCCAAACCATTGTTTCCCCTCTGACAACTCATGACCCATATTATGGGTTGTCAACGTTGACCACACATAGTATAATTATTTGGTCATGGTAAGTGGCACATGCCTAATCTGGTTGGTCACTGTGCATGGTAGCCACACCGTTCCACTACTTGTTGAAAGTCTTTGAACTTGCTAGTCAATAAATAGCAAAAGGTTTCTCTCTTTGACATCAGGTCGGTTTTTGTTGATTTGTTACGCGTAGGTGCCTTCACTGGAATACTCCCTCCCACCCCCCTAGAGGGATGTTCCGTGAAGGACCTGGATGACAGAGTTGCGACCGCATTATGACATCCCCCCTACCCCCCCACGGCTTAGGCTCGAAGGTAAAGTTGAGGTATCACAACACAACCGCCCCCCCCCCCAGGTCGCGAGCCTATTCTACATTGCGCGTACCCAGGATTCTAACCCAGGACCTACCGCTCCTGAATAAAACTCTATAAGCACTAAGCCAACTCACATGGTGTCCATATGATATCCAAATGACATTATAAGGGTTCCTATGGGTAAAGGGCATAAAATAAGGGGATGTAAGATTAGAGGGTAGTTTTCAAAAGTATGAATGACAACAAAGCTAGTTTAATCATAAGAAGTTGACGCAGATGGAATTTCAAATTTTGCAACATCGAGCTTGAATAACCTCTCAACCATTGCTCCGATTGACCAGGTGTAAGAAGGAAAGTTGAATACACACAGTGAAACTCTTTGTATGATATTCAGTGACACAAGCATACTTTGGTTCGTCATTTTGCATGGTACGCACACTGTGCCACCACTTATCGAAGGCCTTTGTACTTGCTAGTCGATACCGAGTATTCCCAAACCATTGTTTCTCCCTCTGCCCAGTTATGACTTGTATTATGAGTTGTCAACGTTGACCACACACAGTAAACTTCTTTGGTAATGAGCAGTGATGTATGCCTACTTGGATAGGTCATTGTTCACGGTAGCCACACCGTGCCAATACATACCTAAAATCTTTGTACTTGCTAGAAGATACATAGTATTTTGAAACCATGTTTTCCCCCTCGGACCATTTGTGACTCATGTTATGGCTTGTGAAAGTTAACCACCCATATTGAATTTTTCTTGTCATGGTTAGTGATATATGCCTAGTTTGGTTTGTCACTGTACGTGGTTACCACGCCGTGTCACTACATATTGAAGGTCTTTGTGCTTTCTAGATGATAGCTAGTGTTCCCAAACCATTGTTACCCCCCTCTGACTATCAGTGACTCGTGTTGTGAGTTGTCAATGCTGACCACATGAAGTGAAATTCTTTGGTCATGGTCAGTGACATATGCATACTTTGGTTGGTCACTGTGCATGGTAGCCACGCTGTGCCACTACATATTGAAGGTATTTGTACTTGCTAGTTGATAACTAGTGTTCACCCTGACCATTTGTGACTCGTGTCATGAGTTGTCAAAGTTTACCACACTTAGTGACATTATTTGGTGATGGTCAGTGACACATGCCTACTTTGGTTGGTCATCGTGCATGGTATCCACACCGTGCCACGACTTATCCAAGGTCCTCGTGCTTGATAGTTGACACCTGGTGTTCCCAACCCATTGTCTCCCCCTCTGATCATTTTGACTCCTATTATGAGTTTTCAACGCTGACCACACACAGCGGAATTCTTTGGTCAAAGGCAGTACATATGCCTACTTTGGTCGGTCATTGTGCATGGTAGCCACACTGTGCTTATACAGATTGAAGGTCGCTGTACTTGCTAGTTGAGAACTGATATTCACAGACCATTGTTTCCCCCTCTGACCGTCTGTGACTCGTGTTATGGTTGGTGAATGTTGACCACCCATATTGAAATTCTTTCATCATGGTCGGTGACATATGCCTAGTTTGGTTGTTTGGTGTGCATAGTAGCCACACCGTGCCACTGCGTATTGAAGTTCTTTGTCCTTTCTAGTCGATACATAGGGTTCCCAAACCATTGTCTCTCCCTCTGACCATTTCTGACTTGTGTTATGAGTTTTCAATGGTATCCATACATAGTGGACTTCTTTGGTCATAGTCAGTGACGTGTGCATCCTTTGGTTGGTCACTGTGCACAATAGCCACACAGTGCCACTACTTGTTGAAAATCTTTCTACTTGCTAGTTGATAACTAGTGTTCCCAACCCATGGTTTCCCCCACTGACCAATTGTGACTCGTGTTATGAGTTTTCAACGTTGACCACACGCTGTGAAATCCGTTTGGTCATGGTTTGTGACATATGCCTACTTTGGTTTGTCACTGTACATGGTTTCCACGCCGTGTCATTACGTATCGAAGGTCTTTGTGCTTTTTTGTTCACAGCTAGTGTTCCCAAACCGTTGTTAGCCCCCTCTAACTATCCGTGACTCGTGTTGTGAGTTGTAAATGTTGACCACATGAAGTGAAATTATTTGTTCATGGTCAGTGACATATGCATACTTTGGTTGGTCACTATGCATTGTAGCCACACTGTGCCACTACATATTGAATGTATTTGTACTTGCTAGTCGATAACTAGTATTTACAAACCAATATCTTCCAACCTGACCATTTGTGACTCGTGGTATGAGTTGTCAAAGTTTACCACACTTAGTGACATATGCCTATTTTGGTTGGTCATCGTGCATGTTATCCACACCGTGCCACAACGTATTGAAGCTCCTTGTGATTTCTATTTGATACTTGGTGTTCCCAAACCATTGTTTCCCCCTCTGACCATTTGTGACTCGTATTATGAGTTGTCAACATTGACCACATACAGCGGATTTCTTTGGTGAAAGGCAGTACATATGCCTACTTTGGTCGGTCATTGTGCATGGTAGCCACACCGTGCTACTATTGACTGAAGGTTGATGTACTTGCTAGTTGAGAACTGATATTCCCATACCATCGTTTCCTCCCATAACCGTTTGTGACTCGTGTTATGGTTGGTCAACGTTGACCACTCATATTGAAATTCTCTGGTCATGGTCAGTGACATATGCCTAGTTTGGTTGTTTGGTATGCATATTAGCCACACCGTGCCACTACGTATCGAAGTTCTTTGTCCTTTCTAGTTGATACATAGGGTTCCCAAACCATTGTCTCTCCCTCTGACCAATTGTGACTCCTGTTATGAGTTGTCAATATTGACCACACATAGTGGACTTCTTCGGTCATAGTCAGTAACATATGCATCCTTTGGTTGGTCATTGTGCATGCTAGCCACACCGTGCCACTACTTGTTGAAAATATTTCTACTTGCTAGTTGATAACTAGTGTTCCCAACCCATGGTTTCCCCCAGTGAACATTTGTGACTCGTGTTATGAGTTTTCAATGTTGACCACACACTGTGAAATCCGTTTGGTCATGGTTAGTGACATGTGCCTACTTTGGTTTGTCCCTGTACATGGTTACCACGCCGTGTCACTAGGTATCAAAGGTCGTTGTGCTTTCTTGTTGATAGCTAGTGTTCCCAAACCGTTGTTAGCCCCTCTGAAAATCTGTGACTCGTATTGTGAATTGTCAACATTCACCACATGAAGTGAAATTCTTTGGTCATGGTCAGTGACATATGCATACTTTGGTTGGTAACTGTGCATTGTAGCCACACTTTGCCACTACACATTGAAGGTATTTGTATTTTCTAGTCAATAACTAGTATTTCGAAACCATCATCTTCCACTCTGACCATTTGTGACTCGTGTTATGAGCTGTCAAAGTTTGCCACATGGTGACATTCTTTGGTCATGGTCAGTGACATATGCATACATTGGTTTGTCATCGTGCATGGTATCCACACCGTGACAAAACGTATTGAAGGTCATTGTGCTTGCTAGTTGATACCTGGTGTTCCCAAACAATTGTTTCCCCATCTGACTATTTGTGACTCGTATTATGCGTTGTCAACGTTGACTACACAGGGCGGATTTCTTTGGTCAAAGGTAGTACATATGCCTACTTTGGTCGGTCATTGTGCATGGTAGCCACACCGTGCTATTACTGATTGAAGGGCGTTGTACTTGCTGAGAACTGATATTCCCGGACCATTGTTTCCCCCTCTCACCGTTTGTTACTCGTGTTATGGTTGGTGAACATTAAGCACCCATATTGAAATTCTTTGGTCATGGTCAGTGACATATGCCTATTTTGGCTGTTTGGTGTGCATAGTAGCCACACCGTGCCACTACGTATTGGAGTTATTTGTCCTTTCTAGTCCATGCATAGGGTTTTCAAATCATTGTCGCTCCCTTTGAACATTTGTGACTCGTGTTATGAGTTGTCAATGTTGACCACGCATATTGGATTTCTTCGGTCATATTCAGTGACGTATTCATCCTTTGGTTGGTCACTGTGCACGCTAGCCAAACCGTGCTACTACCTGTTGAAGTTCTTCATACTTACTAGTTGACAACTAGTGTTCCCAACCCATTGTTTCCCCCTCTGACCATTGGTGACTCGTGTTATGAGTTTTCAATATTGACCACACACTGTGAAATTCCTTTAGTCATGGTTAGTGACATATGCCTACTTTGGTTTGTCACTGTACATGGTTACCACGCCACTTCACTACGTATTGAAGGTCTCTGTTTTTTCTTGTTGATAGCTGGTGTTCCCAAACCATTGTTATCCCATCTGAATATCATTGACTCGTGTTGTGAGTTGTCAACATTGACCACATGAAGTGGAAATCTTTGTTCATGGTCAGTGATATATGCGTACTTTGGTTGGTCACTGTGCATTGTAGCCACACCGTGCCACGACATATTGAAGGTATTTGTACTTGCTAGTCCAAAACTAGTATTCACAAACCATTATCTTCCACCCTGACCATTTGTGACTCGTGTTATGAGTTGTCAAAGTTTACCACACATGGTGACATTCTTTGGTCATGGTCAGTGACATATGCATACCTTGGTTGGCCATCGTGCATGGTATCCACACCGTGCGACAACGCATTGTAGCTCCTTGTGCTTGCTGTTTGATACTTGGTGTTCCCAAACCATTGTTTCCCCCTCTGACCATTTGTGACTCGTATTATGAGTTGTCAACGTTGACCAGACACAACGGATTTCTTTCGTCAAAGGCACCACATATGCCTATTGTGGTCGGTCATTGTGCATGGTAGCCACACCGTGCTGCTACTGACTGAAGGTCTTTGTACTTGCTAGTTTGTATCTAGTATCCCCAAACCATTATTTCCCCCTCTGACAAATCGTGACCCATATGATGGGTTGTCAACGTTGACCACACATAGTAAAATTATTTGGTCATGGTAAGTGGCACATGCCTAATCTGGTTGTTCATTGTGCATGGTAGCCACACCGTTCCACTACTTGTTAAAAGTCTTTGTACTTGCTAGTCAATGAATAGCAAAAGGTTTCTCCCTTTGACACCAGGTCGGTTTTTGTTGATTTGTTACGCGTAGGTGCCTTCACTGGAACACTGCCTCCCACCCCCCTCGAGGGATGTTCCGTGGACGACCTGGAAGACAGATTTGTGACCGCATTATGACACTCCCCTACCCCCCCACGGCTTAGGCTCGAAGGTAGAGTTGAGGTATCACAACATGGCCGCCCCGTCCCCCCAGGTCCCGAGCCTAGTCTATATTGCGCGTACGAGGATTCAAACCCATGACCTACCGCTCCAGAATCTAACTCTATAGGCACTAAGCCAACTCTCATGGTGTTCATATGATGTCCAAATGACATTATAAGGGTTCATATGGGTAAAGGGCATTATATAAGAGGGTGTAAGATTAGAGGGTAGTTTTCAGAAGTATGAATGATAACACAGTTAGTTTGATCATAAAAAATTGACGCAGACGGAATGTCAAATTTTGCAACTTCGAGCTTGAATAACCTCTCAACCGTTGCTCCGATTGACCAGCCGTAAGAAGGAAAGTTGAGTGCACACAGTGAAACTCTTTTTTTGATATTCAGTGACACAAGCATACTTTGGCTGGTCATTGTGCATGGTAGCCACACCGTGCCGCCACTTATCGAAGGGCCTTGTACTTGCTAGTCGATACCGAGTATTCCCAAACCATTGTTTCTCCCTCTGCCCAGTTTTGACTTGTATTATGAGTTGTGAACGTTGACCACACACACTAAACGTCTTTGGTCATGAGCAGTGATGTGTGCCTACTTGGGTAGGTCATTGTGCACGGTAGCCACACCGTGCCAATACATACGAACAATCTTTGTACTGCCAGAAGATACATATTGTTTTGAATCCATGTTTTCCCCCTCTGACCATCTGTTACTCATGTTATGGGTTGTCAACGTTGACCACCCATGTTGAAATTCTTTGGTCATGGTTAGTGACATATGCCTCGTTTGGTTTGTCACTGTACGTGGCTACCACGCCGTGGCACTACGTATTGAAGGTCTTTGTGCTTTCTAGTTGACAGCTAGTGCTCCAAAACCATTGTTAACCCCCTCTGACTATCAGTGACTTGTGTTGTGAGTTGTCAACGTTGACCACATGAAGTGAACTTCGTTGGTCATGGTCAGTGACATATGCATACTTTGGTTGGTCACTGTGCATGGTAGCCACGCTGTGCCACTGCATATTGAAGGTATTTGTACTTGCTAGTCGATACCTAGTATTCACAAACCATTATCTCCCACCCTGACCATTGGTGACTCGTGTTATGAGTTGTCAAAGTTTACCACACTTAGTGACATTATTTGGTCATGGTCAGTGAGATATGCCTACTTTGGTTTGTGAATACTGCTAGTTAGCAACTAGCAAGTATGAAGAAGTTCAACAAGTACTGGCACGGTGTGGCTTGCGTGCACAGTAACCAACCAACGGATGAATACGTCACTGACTATGACCAAAGAAGTCCACTATGTGTGGTCAACATTGACAACTCATAACACGAGTCACGAATGGTCAGAGGGAGAGACAATGGTTTGGGAACCCTTTGCATGGACTAAAAAGGACAAATAAGTTCAATACGTAGTGGCACGGTGTGGCTAATATGCACACCAAACATCCAACCTAGGCATATGTCACTGACCATGACCAGAGAATTTCAATATGGGTGGTCAACGTTGACCAACCATAACACGAGTCACAAATGGTCATGGGAGGAAACAGTGTGTCGGAACTATTCTCAAGACTCACACGGCTCAACCGGGTTCTTCCCTGTCTCGCTGGCGTCATCCAACTCTCCCCTGGACACCCACCCAGTGAGAAATGGAAAGGCCAGCCCAGTCTCGGTTCACCCCCCGCGTCCTGCCACCCGAACGGCTCAAGTGGTATGACCAATCAGACTTCTCCGGTCTGAGCACCCGACTGTCTGAACTCACCACGACCAACGCCATCGGACCTCCAACGCCACATAACGACCGGCAAGATCTGCCGACAACAGTCATGCTCCATGGTCCGGTTATCGTGGCCACAACCAAGGCTCGACAGAAGAAGCACGTCCTCCATTCAACCCGGGAGGACCCCAAAGAGCACAAGATCGCGGGGAGTTGCACCGCGCCTCCGCACTGCGGAGACATGCAGCAACAGTAGCACAATGGCGGCTGCGGCTTCACATCTCGCACCGCCCACCCTAATGGGTGAAGGCACTTGAACTCTAAGTTCTAGGACTAGTACTAATAGCAGTAGGACTCTTCTACCCTATTGCCTCAGTCAATTCCTTCTCACCGTTTCCTTCATCATCATTTCCTCATTGCCTCGGTTCACTCATCGCATACTGCTTCATCGCTCTCGCCGCTCCAGCTGTTGCCTCCGCTTTCGCACAAGTGTCTCGGGCCCTCGGCCTCTCGCTTACTCTCAGGCCTCTGGCCCTCATCCAAGCTGTGTCACACTGTTGACCTGAGGGTGAGTGTGCACCCTGGAGGGTCCCTAGCAATGGCTGGTTCACACCACCAACTGTTTTTGGAGAGACTGAAACTGTGGAGGCAACTGGTTCCAAGGATGGAAAAATCTGGTCAGAGAGTGAGGCAATAGTTTTGGCCTCAATTGGATGGGAATTAACACTTGATCAAGGCTCACAAGCAGTGGAATTTTATAGCCACTGATCTAAGCTTTCGAGAACACCAAAGCATGCCAGATTTGGAGCTTCCTAGCAGATTATATGGCTTCTAGAGTGCTCCTTGGTAGGCTGTCCTTTTCCCACCTAGGAAGGCATCCCTTCCCTCCTCTAGAAGCTTCTGCCCCTTCCTAGATTCCTCAGCTTGCTTCTAGTAGGAGGGAAGGTGTCCAGAAGACCAAGACACCTCTAGATGCCTTGTAGGACAAGTCACCCCTTCTAGAAGGTGTGCCACCTTCCTGGACCCTCACCTGGCCTTCTAGAAACTTAAAGAGGAACTCTAGAGGTTGAGCTAGCTTCCTGGCATCTANATCTCTATGTGCTTGGTCCTCCGGTGTAGCACAGGGTTCTTGGTCAGGCTGATGGCACTCATGTTGTCAACATTGAGTGCCGTTGGCTTCTTTTGCGGCACCCCAATCTCCTTGAGCAATCGCCGCAGCCATAGTGCCTCCTTTGCGGCTTCCGCGAGCGCAATATACTCCGCCTCAGTGCTGGATAGAGCCACACTGTCCTGCTTCCGGCTTGCCCAAGACACCGCTGCACCACCAAGCACAAAAACATAGCCTGATGTTGACTTGCGGTCATCAACGTCACCTGCCCAGTCAGCATCAGAGTAGCCAACCAACTCGAGGGAGTCAGTCCGCGCTCCCCCTCCAAACACAAGTCGCGAATGTGTCGTTGCCTTCAAGTAGCGGAGGATTCTCTTCACCGCTTGCCAATGTAGCGGCCCCGGATCAGCAACATAGTGGCTCACTTGTCCTTCAGCAAAGGCAAGGTCAGGCCGCGTCGCCACCATGGCATACATTATGCTGCCAACTGCGGACTGGTATGGTACTCCAGCCATCTCCGCCTTCTCGTCCTCCGTGCTCGGGCCCATGCTCAAGCTCAGCTCACATGTCGTTGTCATAGGTGTGCCGATGGGGTTGCACTCCTCCATGTTGTAGCGGCGGAGCACCTCCTGCACATATTTTTCTTGACCCATCTCCAGCGTGCGTGCTTTGCGGTCCCTCTTGATGGCGATGCCAAGGTAGTACTCAAGCTCGCCCATGTCTGTCATCTTGAACCGGCCGCCAAGTTGTTGCTTCAGACTCTTGAGCTCCCCCTCATCCGAAGACACAAGGATGAGGTCATCCACATAGAGGACGACAATTTGGTGGAGTCCTGGCTGATTACGCACGTACACGCTGTGATCAGCCTCGCAGCGCTTGAAGCCAAGCTCACCCATGAAACTATCTATCTTGAGGTACCACATGAGCGGAGCTTGCTTCAGTCCATAGAGCGCCCTGCGAAGCCGGCACACCTTCCCTTGCGGCGCATCCACCCCCTCTGGCACCTCCATGTANCGCTGCCACCGAGAGGATAGTACGGATGGAGGCAAACTTGGCAACTGGTGCAAAGGTCTCGTCGTAGTGCTCCCCTTTTCTCTGGGCATATCCTTTTGCCACCAGCCGCGCCTTGTACCGCTCCACCTTCCCCTCCTTTGTGAGCTTCTTCCGGAAGATCCACTTGGAGCCGATGATTTTATCGCCCTCCGGCCGGTCAACCAGCTCCCAAGTGCCGTTCTCCTCGTGGGAGGCAAGCTCAGATTTTATTGCTCCCTCCCACTCAGCCCCATCCTTTCACTGCAGTGCCTCCTTTACAGATTGAGGCTCCTCTTGCGTGAAGAAGGCTTGTGCAAACCCAGTCCAAATTCCCTTGTCGGCATCATACCTTTTTGTCCTTCTTCGCACACGTTACTTGTGCGGGGCTCTTGAGGCGGTTGTTGTTGTTGCTGTCCCCTTTTGGCGCCATCCTCTCCTAGCGCCTGCTCCCCCTCTCTTGGAGACCTTGGAGACATCGGTCGACTCCCTGCCTCCACGTCCATCTCCGGTGCTTCGGATTCCTCATCCTAACTGGCCGGAACAAATTCTGCCATTCGCCCATCCCTCGGGCGATCATCTCCGGCTTGTGCTGTTGCGAGGACGTCACCCTCATTCGCGTCCTCCGGCGTCTCCCCCTCAAGGAGTGGCATCCACTCCCCCCTCTTGGAGAGACCTGCCTCCTCTTCTGTCCAACGGCGTTTCTCGTCGAATGTGACGTCGCGACTCCGCACAATCTGCTGCCTCCTTGGGTCAAAGAGCCGATACGCCTTGCTTCCGCTCTCATATCCAAGGAAAATACACCGACGGGTACGCGGGTCCAGCTTGCTCCGTCCCTCACGTGCCTGCACCATTGCATGTGCAACACAACCAAACGTGCGGAGGTGACCCACCGCCGGCTTCCTCCCGCTCCACACTTTTTGTGGCGTCTTCCACGCATTGCTCTCCTTGTCCTTCAGCGGCTTGGTCGGCATGAGATTCATGATGTACACTGCTGTCCTTGCCGCCTCCGCCCAATACCGTTGTGTAAGGCCAGCGTCGCTCAACATGGATCGCACCATGTTAAGGATTGTGCAATTTGCTCTCTCTGCGACGCCATTCTGTTGTGGGGAGTGTGGAGTTGTTTCCTGCCACTCAATCCCCTTGCTCTTCATCCATCCAAGGCACCCCGCATATTCACCGCCGTTGTCACTTTGGAACGCCTTCACCTTCAACTCTGTTTGCGGCTCCACATCAGCCACAAACTCTTGCATGCACGCAAGGACCTCACTCTTCCGCTTCATTGGGTAGAGGTAGAGTTTCCGGCTGTGGTCATCGATGAAGGTGAGGAAGTAGCGAGCTGCGCCGATGGAGCTCTCAAGCGGTCCACACACATCTGTGTGTACCACGGCCAGTTTTGCCGATGCACGCATCCCCTTGGCGACAAACGGCTGCCGAGTTGATTTGCCAATGATGCATGGCTCACAAATGGTCTCCTTGGTTCCATCAAGGCCGCTGATTTGGAGACCCCGCACCACTTCCCCGTTAGCCATCTCTTTCAATGTTGATGGAGAAATGTGGCAGAGTCGGCGATGCCATAGGTCCAAATCTCCTCCATCCTTCGTTGCAAGGTTGGCGGCGTTGGACCCCACCCGGCTGCTGACGATCTTTGCGCGTAGCAGGTACAAGTCGTCCTCCCTCTTGGCACGCGCAATCACCTCACCTTTGCCCTCTTTGCGGATGACGGCCTCCTTCTTTGTGAAGAGCACCTCAAGTCCCTTGTCGGTAAGGTGGCTGATGGAGAGCAGGTTTGCCCCAAAGTTAGGCATATGCAGCACATCGTAGATTGTGCTCGTGACAGGTTTTCCATCCACAATTGACTCAATGCGGACGTTACCCTCACCGGCGGCCACCTCTGTTTTTCCATTGGCCACCGTCATGCGTCTCTCCGAGGCGCCGTAGGTGACAAATGCCGCCCTGTTGCATTGCGTGTGGCGGCCTGATCCGGAGTCGATGACGGCAACTCCCGGATCCTTCAAGTTGGTGGAGTTGTACGCCATAAGGGCGTGCTCATCTTTCTTCCCGCCCCGCNGGCATATGCAGCACATCGTAGATTGTGCTCGTGACAGGTTTGCCATCCACAATTGACTCAATGCGGACGTTACCCTCACCGGCGGCCACCTCTGTTTTTCCATTGGCCACCGTCATGCGTCTCTCCGAGGCGCCGTAGGTGACAAATGCCGCCCTGTTGCATTGCGTGTGGCGGCCTGATCCGGAGTCGATGACGGCAACTCCCGGATCCTTCAAGTTGGTGGAGTTGTACGCCATAAGGGCGTGCTCATCTTTCTTCCCGCCCCGCTGCGACCGATCTGTTTTCTTCTTGGGACAGTTGCGCACGTAGTGGCCCTCCTTGCCACAGTTGAAGCACTCCCCCTTCTTGTCACCCTTCTTGGTTCCCTATTTGGCACCCTTCCACTTGTCGCCTCGGCCTCCACTTTGAGGATGAACCGTGTAAGCTGAACTTGATGCCAATGCACTCTCTCGACCGCTACGTCGCATCCACTCATTGCGCACGTACTCAGCAACCTTCGGGTACTTCAGCTCGTCTGAAGGCCAGCCACCAAGGACTGTGATCATGGGACTCCAACTGTCCGGCAAGGCCAAAGGAGGATCATAGTTTGCAACTGAGAGTCGACCTCCCAACCAGTGGCCACGCACTCCGCTGCGAGCGACTCAATCTGCTGCATGATCTCCATGATGTTGTCGCCTTCGTTGGCTCGGAGGGTGACGAGCCGTTTGAAGATGAAGAGCTGATTGGCAAGGTTGCTTGACTGGTAGATGGAGCAAAGTTTTGACCATGCGTCTGCGGCCAGGGTGCATCCTTGGATGTGCCCAAGTTGTGGTGGGCATAACGCGGACACAAGGAGCGCCAACGCCTTTTTGTTGCGCTTCTTGTATGCCTCCTTCACCTCAGTCGTTGCAGTCTCCGGCGGAGCAGTCTCATCACCTTTTACAAGCTCAAGCAGTCCCTTGTCGTCGAGGAAAACCTCAAACTGCCACCTCCACAAGGCGAAGCCTGCCCCATCAAACTTAAGGACAGCGCGGCTGCTCTCTTGCTCGCTGGTTGCCATGTCTTGCTGTTGGAAGCGTAAAATCAAGCTGGCTTTGAGCCCCTTAGAGGCGTGGGCCCATAACCCTTTGTTGACCTGAGGGTGAGTGTGCACCCTGGAGGGTCCCTAGCAATGGCTGGTTCACACCACCAACTGTTTTTGGAGAGACTGAAACTGTGGAGGCAACTGGTTCCAAGGATGGCAAAATCTGGTCAGAGAGTGAGGCAATAGTTTTGCCCTCAATTGGATGGGAATTAACACTTGATCAAGGCTCACAAGCAGTGGAATTTTATAGCCACTGATCTAAGCTTTCCAGAACACCAAAGCATGCCAGATTTGGAGCTTCCTAGCAGATTCTATGGCTTCTAGAGTGCTCCTTGGTAGGCTGTCCTTTTCCCACCTAGGAAGGCATCCCTTTCCTCCTCTAGAAGCTTCTGCCCCTTCCTAGATTCCTATGCTTGCTTCTAGTAGGAGGGAAGGTGTCCAGAAGACAAAGACACCTCTAGATGCCTTGTAGGACAAGTCACCACTTCTAGAAGGTGTGCCACCTTCCTGGACCCTCACCTGGCCTTCTAGAAACTTAAAGAGGAACTCTAGAGGTTGAGCTAGCTTCCTGGCATCTATTTTCCACCTCCCTTGAGGCAGGGCAGAATTTCATCTTGTGGGACTTGAACCCGGGCCCCTGCCTCTAGAGGTGGACACCATTAACCACTAAGCCACTAAGGCTTGTCTTTTTGGTGTTCCTTTTTGGAGTCACTCCTGCCATGGTGAGGAGCATCATTCCAACACACACAACTGATGCTCAAAGCTGCTGTCTACTCCTCTTCGATCCACGATACTACTTCTACTGTGACGTCATCTTCCGTCAGCCTTCCGTACCTTCGTGGCAACTTCCGCACCACGTACTTCTCTGTTCTCCTGCATGCTCCGCTGCTCCCATTTTCCTGACACAATTGTTTGGGAATATCAGTTCTCAGCTAGCAAATACAACGACCTTCAGTCAGTAGTAGCACGGTGTGGCTACCATGCACAATGACAGACCAAAGTAGGCATATGCACTGCTTTTGACGAAAGAAATCCGCTGTGTCTAGTCAACATTGACAACTCATAATACGTGTCACAAGTGGTCAGAGGGGGAAATAATGGTTTGGGAACACCAAGTATCAAATAGCAAGCACAAGGAGCTACAAAACGTTGAGGCACGGTGTGGATACCATGCACGATGACCAACCAATGTATGCATATGTCACTGACCATGACCAAAGAATGTCACCATGTGTGGTAAACTTTGACAGCTCATAACACGAGTCACGAATGGTCAGGGTGGAAGATAATGGTTTGTGAAAACTAGTTATCGACTAGCAAGTACAAATACCTTCAATATGTAGTGGCACAGTGTGGCTACAATGCACAGTGACCAACCAAAGGACGCATATGTCACTGACCATGAACAAAGAATTTCACTTCATGTGGTCAATGTTGACAACTCACAACAGGATTCACAGATATTCAGAGGGGGTAACAATGGTTTGGAAACATTAGCTATCGACAAGAAAGCACAGAGACCTTCAATACGTTGTGACACAGGGTGGTAACCATGTACAGTGACAAACCAAAGTAGGCATATGTCACTAACCATGAACAAACGAATTTCACAGTGTGTGGCCAACATTGAAAACGCATAACACGAGTCGCAAATGGTCAGAGGGGGAAACAATGGGTTAGGAACACTAGTTATCAACTAGCAAGTAGAAATTTTTTGAACAAGTAGAGGCACGGTGTGGCTAGCCTGCACAGTGACCCACCAAAGGATGAATTTGTCCTTGACTATGACCGAAGAAGTCCACTATGTGTGGTCAACATTGAAAACTCATAACACGAGTCACAAATGGTCAGAGGGAGAGACAATGGTTTGGGAATCATATGTATTTAATAGAAAGGACAAAGAACTTCAATACGTAGTGGCACGATGTGGCTACTATGCACACCAAACAACCAAAGTATGCATATGTCACTCACCATGACCAAAGAATTTCAATATGGGTGGTCAACATTCACCAACCATAACACGAGTCACAAACGGTCAGAGGGGGAAACAATGGTCTGGGAATATCAGTTCTCAACTAGCAAGTACAGCGACCTTCAATCAGTGTAAGCACGGTGTGACTACCATGCACAATGACCGACCAAAGTAGGCATATAGTCTGCCTTTGACCAAAGAAATCTGCTGTGTGTGGACACCGTTGACAACTCATAATACGAATCACAAATGGTCAGAGGGGGGAACAATGGCCTCGGAACATCAGGTATAAACTAGCAAGCACAAGGACCTTCAACAAGTTGTGGCACGGTGTGGATACCATGCACGATGACCAACCAAAGAAGGCATATGTCACTGACCATGACCAAATAGTGTGGTAAACGTTGACAACTCATAACACGAGTCACAAATGGTCAGAGTGGAAGACAATGGTTTGTTAATACTAGTTATCGAGTAGCAAGTACAAATATCTTCAATATGTAGTGGCACAGCGTGGCTACCATGCATAGTGCCCAACCAAAGTATGCATATGTCACTGACCATGACCACGGAATTTCACTTCATGTGGTCAGCGTTGACAACTCACAACACGAGTCACTGAAAGTCAAAGGGGGGTAACAATGGTTTGGGAACACTAGCTATTAAGTAGAAAGCACAAATACCTTTAATATGTAGTGACACGGCGTGGTAACCATGTATAGTGACAAACCAAAGTAAGCATATGTCACTAACCATGACCAAACGAATTTCACAGTGTGTGGTCAATAGAGAAAACTCTTAACACGAGTCACAAATGGTCAGAGGGGGAAACAATGGGTTGGGAACACTAGTTTTCAACTAGCAATTATGAAGGACTTCAACAAGTAGTGGCACGGTTTGGATAGCGTGCACAGTGACCACCCAAAGGATGAATACGTCACTGACTATGACCGAAGAAATCGAGTATGCGTGGTCAACATTGACAACTCATAACACGAGTCACAAATGGTGAGAGGGGGAGACAATGGTTTGGGAACCCTATGCATGGACTAGGAAGGAAAAATTACTTCAATACGTAGTGGCACGGTGTGGCTACTATGCACACAAAACAACCAAACTAGGCATATGTGACTGACCATGACGAAAGAATTTCAATATGGGTGGTCAACGTTCACCAACCATAACACGATTCACAAACGGTCAGAGGCTGAAAAAATGGTTGTCTTGTGATACCTCAACTCTACCTTCGAGCCTAAGCCGTGGGGGGGGGGGTAGGGGGGTGTCATAATGCGGTCGCAAATCTGTCCTCCATGTCGTCCACGGAACATCCCTCTACGGGGGCAGGAGGGAGTATTCGAGTGAAGGCACCTACGCGTAACAAATCAACAAAAACAAACCTGGTGGCAAAGGGAGAAACCTTTTGCTATTTATTGACTAGCAAGTNGGGGGGGGGGGGGGGTAGGGGGGTGTCATAATGCGGTCGCAAATCTGTCCTCCATGTCGTCCACGGAACATCCCTCTACGGGGGCAGGAGGGAGTATTCGAGTGAAGGCACCTACGCGTAACAAATCAACAAAAACAAACCTGGTGGCAAAGGGAGAAACCTTTTGCTATTTATTGACTAGGAGGTACAAAGACTTTCAACAAGTAGTGGAACAGTGTGGCTACCATGCACAATGACCAACCAGATTAGGCATGTGCCACTTACCATGACCAAATAATTTTACTATGTGTGGTCAACGTTGACAACTCATAATATGGGTCACGATTTGTCAGAGGGGGAAACAATGGTTTGGGAATACTAGATACCAACTAGCAAGCACAACGACCTTCAGTCAGTAGTAGCACGGTGTGGCTACCATGCACAATTACCGACCAAAGTAGGCATATGTACTGCCTTTGACGAAAGAAATCCACTGTGTGTGGTCAACGTTGACAACTCATAATATGAGTCACAAATGGTGAGGGGGGGCAACAATGGTTTGGGAACACCAAGTATCAAATAGCAAGCACAAGGACCTTTAATACGTTGTGGCACGGTGTGGATACCATGCACGATGACCAACCAAAGTAGGCATATGTCACTGACCATGACCAAATAATGTCACTAAGTGTGGTAAACTTTAACAACTCATAACACGAGTCACAAATGGTCAGGGTGGAAGATAATGGTTTGTGAAGACTAGTTATCGTCGAGCAAGTACAACTACCTTCAATATGTAGTGGCACAATGTGGCTATAATGCACAGTGACCAACCAAAGTACGCATGTCACTGACCATGAACAAAGAATTTCACTTCATGTGGTCAACATTTACAACTCACAACACGAGTCACAGACAGTCAGAGGGGGCTAACAATGGTTTGGGAACACTAGCTGTCAACAATAAAGCACAAAGACCTTCGATACGCAATGACACGGCATGGTAAGCATGTACAGTGACAAACCAAAGTAGGCATATGTCACAAACCATGACCAAACGGATTTCAAAGTGTGTGGTCAACGTTGAGAACTCATAACACGAGTTACAAATGGTCAGTGGGGGAAACCATGGTTTGGGAACACTAGTTATTAACAAGCAAGTAGAACGATTTTCAACAAGTAGTGGCACGGTGTGGCTATCGTGCACAGTGACCAACCAACGGATGCACACATCACTGACTATGACTGAAGAAATCCACTAGGTATGGTCAACATTGACAACTCATAACACGAGTCACAAATGGTCAGAGGGAGAGACAGTAATTTGGGAACCCTATGTATCGACTAGAAAGGACAAAGAACTTCAATACGTAGTGGCACGGTGTGGCTACTATGCACACCAAACAACCAAACTAGGCATATGTCACTTATCATGATGAAAGAATTTCAATATAAGTGGTCAACATTCATCAACCATAACACGAGTCACTAACGGTCAGAGGGGGAAACAATGGTCTGTGAATATCAGTTCTCAACTAGCAAGTACAGAGACCTTCAATCAATGTAAACAGGGTGTGGCTACCATGCACAATGACCGACCAAACTAGGCCTATGTACTTCCTTTGACCATCAAAATCCGCTGTGTGTGGTCAGAATTGACAACTCATAATAGGAGTCACAAATGGTCAGAGGGGGAGACAATGGTTTGGGGACACCAGGTATCAACTAGCAAGCACAAGGGCCTTCAATAAGTTGTGGAATGGTGTGGATATCATGCACGATGACCAACCAAAGTAGGCATATGTCATTGACCATGACCAAATAATGTCACTGAGTGTGGTAAACTTGGACAACTCATAACACGAGTCACTAATCGTCAGAGTGGAAGACAATGGTTTGTGAATACTAGTCATCGAGTACCAAGTACAAATACCTTCAATATGTAGTGGCACATCGTGGCTACCATACACTGTGACCAACCAAAGTATGCATGTGTCACTGACCATGACCAACGAATTTCACTTCATGTGGTCAGCATTGAAAACTCACAACACGAGTCACAGATAGTCAAAGGGGGATAACATTGGTTTGGGAACATCAACTATTGAATAAAAAGCACAAATACCTTTAATACGTAGTGACACGGCGTGGTAACCATGTACGGTGACAAACCAAAGTAGGCATATGACACTAACCATGACCAAACGGATTTCACAGTGTGTGGTCAACGTTGAAAACTCATAACATGAGTCACAAATGGTCAGTGGGCAAAACCATGGGTTGGGAACACTATTTATCAACTAGCAAGTAGAAATATTTTCAACAAGTAGTGGCACGGTGTGGCTACCATGCACAGTGGCCAACCAAAGGATGCATATGTCACTGACTATGACCGAAGAAGTCCACTATGTGTGGTCAACATTGACAACTCATAACATGAGTCACAAATGGTGAGAGGGAGATACAATGGTTTGGGAACCCTCTGTATCGACTAGAAAGGACAAAGAACTTCAATACGTAGTGGCACGGTGTGGATAATATGCACACCAAACAACCAGACTAGGCATATGTCACTGACCATGACCAGAGAATTTCAATATGGGTGGTCAACGTCGACCAATCATAACACGAGTCATAAATGGTCAGGNACCATGCACAATGACCGACCAAAGTTGGCATATGTACTGCCTTAAACCAAAGAAATCCGCTGTGTGTGGTCAACGTTGACAACTCATAGTACGAGTCACAAATGGTCAGAGGGGGAAACAATGGTTTGGGAATACCAAGTATCAAATAGCAAGCACAAGGAGCTTCAATACGTTGAGGCACGGTGTGGATACCATGCACGATGACCAACCAAAGTAGGCATATGTCACTGACCATGACCAAATATTGTCACGAAGCGTGGTTACCATTGACAACTCATAACACGAGTCACAAATGGTCAGGGTGGGAGATAATGATTTGTGAATACTAGTTATCGACAAGCAAGTTTAAATACCTTCAATATGTAGTGGCATAGTGTGGCTACAATGCACAGTGACCAACCAAAGTATGCATATGTCACTGACCATGAACAAAGAATTTCACTTCATGTGGTCAACATGTACAACTCACAACACGAGTCACAGATAGTCAGAGGGGGCTAATACTGGTTTGGGAACACTAGCTGTCAACAAGAAAGCTCAAAGACCTTCGGTATGTAATGACACGGCGTGGTAACCATGTACAGTGACAAACCAAAGTAGGCATATGCCACAAACCATGACCAAACGGATTTCACACTGTGTGGTCAACGTTGGAAACTCATAACACGAGTCACAAATGGTCAGTGGGGGAAACCATGGGTTGGGAACATTAGTTATCAACTAGCAAGTAGAAGTATTTTCAACAGGTAGTGGCACGGTGTGGCTAGGTTGCACAGTGACCAACCAAAGGATGCACACGTCACTGACTATGACCGAAGAAGTCCACTATGTATGGTCAACATTGACAACTCATAACACGATTCACAAATGCTCAGAGAGAGAGACAATGGTTTGGGAACCCTATGCATGGACTAGAAAGGACAAATAACTTCAATACGTAGTGGCACGGTGTGGCTACTATGCACACCAAACAACCAAACTAGGCATATGTCACTGACCATGATGAAAGAATTTCAATATGGGTGGTCAACATTCACCAACCATAACAC
>SZWC01006664.1:50122-116027 GCA_023375785.1 Penium margaritaceum
TAGCAAGTACAAATACCTTCAATATGTAGTGGCACAGCGTGGCTACCATGCACAGTGACCAACCAAAGTATGCATATGTCACTGACCATGACCAACGAATTTCACTTCATGTGGTCAGCGTTGACAACTCACAACACGAGTCACAGATAGTCAAAGGGGGGTAACAATGGTTTGGGAACACTAGCTATTAACTAGAAAGCACAAATACCTTTAATATGTAGTGACACGGCGTGGTAACCATGTACAGTGACAAACCAAAGTAGGCATATGTCACTAACCATGACCAAACGAATTTCACAGTGTGTGGTCAATATTGAAAACTCATAACACGAGTCACAAATGGTCAGAGGGGGAAACAATGGGTTGGGAACACTAGTTGTCAACTAGCAAGTATGAAGAACTTCAACAAGTAGTGGCACGGTTTGGCTAGCGTGCACAGTGACCAACCAAAGGATGGATACGTCACTGACTATGACCGAAGAAATCCAATATGCGTGGTCAACATTGACAACTCATAACACGAGTCACAAATGGTCAGAGGGAGCGACCATGGTTTGGGAACCCTATGCATGGACTAGAAAGGACATATAACTTCAAAACGTAGTGGCACGCTGTGGCTACAATGCACACCAAACAACCAAACTACGCATATGTCACTGACCATGACCAAAGAATTTCAATATGGGTGTTCAACGTTCACCAACCATAACACGAGTCACAAATGGTCGGAGGGGGAAACAATGGTCCGGGAATATCAGTTCTCAACTAGCAAGTACAACGCCCTCCAATAAGTAATAGCACGGTGTGGCTACCATGCACAATGACCGACCAAAGTAGGCATATGTAATACCTTTGACCAAAGAATTCCGCTGTGTGTAGTCAATGTTGACAACTCATAATACGAGTCACAAATAGTCAGAGGGGGAAACAATTGTTTGGGAACACCAGGTATCAACTAGCAAGCAGGATGACCTTGAATATGTTGTGGCACGGTGTGGATACCATGCACGATGACCAACCAAGGTATGCATATGTCACTGACCATGAACAAAGAATGTCACCATGTGTGGTAAACTTTGACAGCTCATAACACGAGTCACAAATGGTCAGAGTGGAAGATGATGGTTTCTAAATACTAGTTATCGACTAGCAAGTACAAATACCTTCAATGTGTAGTGGCACAGTGTGGCTACAATGCACAGTGACCAACCAAAATATGCATACGTCACTGACCATGACCAAAGAATTTAACTTCATGTAGTCAATATTGAAAACTCACAACACGAATCACAGATATTCAGAGGGGCTAACAACGGTTTGGGAACACTAGCTATCAACTAGAAAGCACAGAGACATTTGATATGTAGTGACACGGCGTGGTAACCATGTACAGGGACAAACCAAAGTAGGCATATGTCACTAACCATGACCAAACGGATTTCACAGTGTGTGGTCAACGTTAAACACTCATAACACGAGTCACAAATGGTCACTGGGGGAAGCCATGGGTTGGGAACACTAGTTATCAACAGGCAAGTATACAGATTTTCAACAAGTAGTGGCACGGTGTGGCTAGCGTGCACAATGACCAACCAAAGGATGCATATGTCACTGACTATGACCGAAGAAGTCCACTATGTGTGGTCAACATTGACAACTCATAACACGAGTCACAAATGGTCAGAGTGGAAGATGATGGTTTCTAAATACTAGTTATCGACTAGCAAGTACAAATACCTTCAATATGTAGTGGCACACTGTGGCTACAATGCACAGTGACCAACCAAAATATGCATACGTCACTGACCATGACCAAAGAATGTCACCATGTGTGGTAAACTTTGACAGCTCATAACACGAGTCACAAATGGTTAGGGGAGGAAACAATGCTATGGGAATATCAGTTCTCAACTAGCAAGTACAACGACCTTCAGTCAGTAGTAGCACGGTGTGGCTACCATGCACAATGACCGACCAAAGTAAGCATATGTACTGCCTTTGACCAAAGAAATCCGCTGTATGTGGTCAACGTTGACAACTCATAATAGGAGTCACAAATGGTCAGAGGGGGAAACAATGGTCTGGGAACATCAGGTATCAACTAGCAAGCACAAGGAGCTACAATACGTTGTTGCACGGTGTGGATACCATGCACGATGACCAACCAAGGTAGGCATATGTCACTGACCATGACCAAAGAATGTCACCATGTGTGGTAAACTTTGACAACTCATAACACGAGTCACAAATGGTCAGGGTGGAAGATAATGGTTTGTGAATACTAGCTATCGACTAGCAAGTACAAATACCTTCAATATGTAGTGGCACACTGTGGCTACAATGCACAGTGACCAACCAAAGTACGCATATGTCACTGACCATGAACAAAGAAGTTCACTTCATGTGGTCAATGTTGACAACTCACAACACGAGTCACAGATATTCAAAGGGGGTAACAATGGTTTGGGAGCACTAGCTATCAACAAGAAAGCACAGAGACCTTCAATACGTAGCGACACGGCGTGGTAACCATGTACAGTGACAAACCAAAGTAGGCATATGTCACTAACCATGACCAAAATAATTTCAAAGTGTGTGGTCAACGTTGAAAACGCATAACACGAGTCACAAATGGTCAGAGGGGTGAAAGAATGGGTTGGGAACACTAGTTATCAACTATCAAGTAGAAAGCTTTTCAACAAGTAATGGCACGATGTGGATAGCGTGCACAGTGACCAACCAAAGGATGCATATGTCCTTGACTATGACCGAAGAACTCCACTATGTGTGGTCAACATTGAAAACTCATAACACGAGTCACATATGGTCAGAGGGAGAGACAGTGGTTTGGGAACCCTATGCGTCGACTATAAGGGACAAAGAACTTCAATACGTAGTGGCACGGTGTGGCTACTATGCACACCAAACAACCAAACTAGGCATATGTCACTGACCATGACCAAAGAATTTCAATATGGGTGGTCAGTGTTCACCAACCATAACAGAGTCACAAACGGTCAGAGGGGGAAACAATGGTCCACGAATATCAGCTCTCAACTAGCAAGTACAACGCCCTTCAATCAGTAGTATCACGGTGTAGCTACCATGCATAATGACCGACCAAAGTAGGCATATGTACTGCCTTTGACCAAAGAAATCCGCTGTGTGTGGTCAACGTTGACAACTCACAATACGAGTCACAAATAGTCAGAGGGGGATACAATTGTTTGGGAACACCAGGTATCAACTAGCAAGTACAATGACCTTCAATACGCTGTGGCACGGTGTGGATACCATGCACGATGACCACCCAAGGTATGCACATGTCACCGACCATGACCAAACAATGTCACCATGTTTGGTAAACTTTGACAGCTCATAACACGAGTCACAAATGGTAAGAGTGGAAGATAATGGTTTATAAATACTAGTTATCGACCAGCAAGTACAAATACCTTCAATATGTAGTGGCACAGTATGGCTACAATGCACTGTGACCAACCAAAGCATGCATATGTCACAGACCATGACCAAAGAATTTCACATCATGTGGTCAATATTGACAACTCACAACACAAGTCACAGATATTCAGAGGGGCTAACAATGGTTTGGGAGCACTAGCTATCAACTAGAAAGTACAAAGACCTTCGATACGTAGTGACACGGCATGGTAACCATGTATATGGACAAACCAAAGTAGGCATATGTCACTAACCATGACCAAACGGATTTCACAGTGCGTGGTCAACGTTGAAAACTCATAACACGAGTCACAAATGGTCAGCGGGGGAAACCATGGGTTGGGAACACTAGTTATCAACTAGCAAGTAGAAAAAATGTCAACAAGTTGTGGCACGGTGTAGCTAGCGTGCACATTGACCAACCAAAGGATGCATATGTTACTGAATATGACCGAAGAAGTCCACTATGTGTGGTCAACATTGACAACTCATAACACGAGTCACAAATCGTCAGAGGGAGAGACAATGATTTGGGAACCCTATGTATCGACTAGAAAGGACAAAGAACTTTGATATGTGGTGGCACGGTGTGGCTAATATGCACACCAAACAACCGAACTAGGCATATGTCACTGACCATGACGAGAGAATTTCAATATGGGTGGTCAACGTTGACCAACCATAACACGAGTCACAAACGGCCTGGGGAGGAAACAATGCTATGGGAATATCACTTCTCAACAAGCAAGTACAAAGAACTTCAGTCAGTAGTGTTGAAAAATTGCCCCTCCGCATGCCCAAATGCGGCGCCGGGAGGCACCGGCGAGCCGCTAGAAAGTGGAAACTCCGCTCCGGCGGATATGGCGACTCAACAATTGCTCGGATCCTAAAATGAAGGATTGTCCCGTAAAATTGACAAGTCGCTGAATCCGGTGGAAGTTGGTTCGCCGGAATACGACAAGTATCGAGGGAGATATGGCCTTCCAAAGTTGGGGTGTGCTCAACGACTCTGAGAGCCGGCTGCGACTCGAAATCCGGTGGATATTCGACCGGATTGAGTAACAAAAATACCATCTGGAGAAAATGCTCCGATAGGCCTGCCGAGGCGTCCAGTGGATGATCCACCTGATCAGGTGGATCATCCACCGGATCCAGTAGTGCAGGTTGTTTCTGGGGGACTTAGCCAAAATCTTGGCTCGACGTTCGAAACTCAGTAGTACGTTTTGTTACTCGGGGACTTGGTCAAAATCCTGACTGCAGGTCCGCGGACAGGTTTCGAACCTCGTCACACCCCATCACCATACTCGACCCAAAAGTGGGTAGGGTGCATGGAAACAGTGCAGGGGACCCCTACACCACGTGCAAGTTAACCTGCGCCTTGGGAAAGGCGCTTCGCACGTGAAGGAAGGCGCCACGGCGTGTGCGCGCCATGGAGGCGTTAGGCGTTTCTGTGGTGGGTGAGACCTGCGCTTCGGCAAGCATAACTTGAGCTACGCTTGGCCGAATCGTGCGCGGTTTGGTGCGTTGGAAAGCTCATGACTAGCCCTATAAATGTTGTGATCATGTCTATGTTCACAATATAACGCAAAACGACGTTATTCCCTTCGCAAACTGACTGTCTCTAAATTCCTGCTCACATAGCGTGAGGCGACGAGAAAGCTCACGCTCAGTCTCAGATTCGCCCAAAACAGTAGACGTGATCCACCAGAATATATCAGATCAACGTCGGGACCGCACCACGCAGATCTCATACTGACAAAGGGTCATGGGTGCACGGGTCTGATAGCCTCAAACGTTCACGTCTTTCGCAGCGCACGGGATCGTCATCCTTGACGTCGCCGTGAAGTTCTGAGAACTCGTCGGAGTAACAGCTGCGCACATGGCGCAGAAGGAGACGCAGCCCATTCAGAAGTATGCGGGCAGCCCAGGCTTTGGGCTATGGAGGTGGCACTTCGAGTTGCACCTCGCGCATAAGGGGCTGATTGAGGTCATGTCGGGAAAGGAGGTGCTCACAGAGGCGACTGCTACGGACGCGGAGAAGCAGGCCTTCGAAAAGAAGAACACGGAGGCGCTCATGCTCCTGATGTCCGGGACGGCCGAGTCGCAGTGGGGCTACTTCCAGGGCTGCAAGCTGGCAGCCGATGCTTGGCAAAAACTCTGCTCCATCCATCAATCCAAGTCGCTCGCGAACAAAATCTTCGCGATGAAGCGACTCCTCACGGTGAAAATGGAGGAGGGAGATGATGTCATCTCCGCCATGCAGCAGATCGAGTCGCTCGCCTCGCAATGCAATGACGTGGGGTGGAAGATCGACACGCAGCTGCAGGCGATGGCCCTCCTCCTGGCCCTACCTGACAGTTGGGGCCCACTCATCACCTTCCTCGGAGGATGGGCAGAGGACAAGCTCACCTATGGCGCGGTCACATAGTACATCCGCAACGAGGCGCAGCGCCGGAGCTGTGGGGAGTCCTCGTCTTCCTCATCGGTCCTCGTCATTAAAATCTGTGGTGGCGGAAACGGGGGCAAAGGAAGCGGTGGAAGAGGCGGCGTCAAGAAGGGCGCCAAGAAAGGTACGTGCCGCAACTGCGGCAAGGAGGGCCATTGGGCCCGCGAGTGCCCGGAGGAGGCGAAGAACGGCGGCAAAAACAGCAATGGCAGGTCGCTCCTCAACGGCAACAAGAATCACTTCCTCAAGAAGGCCAACAGGCGATGCCTGGATTCCGGGGCCGAGGAGCACACCCAAGTCGAGAAGGTGGGGTTCGTCACCTACGAGAAGTCCTCCAAGTCAATGGTGGTCGCGAACGACAAAGTCCAGCCGGCGGCCGGCCAAGGCGACGTGGAGGTGGAAGTCGTGGTGGGCGGTAAGAAGGAGCTGTGCACAATCCGTGATGTGCAGCACGTTCCCGGCCTGGCTGACATCCTGAGTGTCAGTCGCTTGACGGACAAGGGGTATGAGGTGCTCTTCCGCAGGAAAGGCGCAGTGGTGCGCATCGACGGCGACGGCGAGGTCGTGCTGGAGGCAAAGCGCGAGGGCGGTCTCTACATTGTTGAGACCAAGGTGGTCCCCGCGGCATCGGACGCAGCAGACTCGCAGGAGCGTGTCGTCAACATGGCCAAGGGAGGAAGTGCTGATCTGGAGCTCTGGCACCGACGGTTGGGGCATTCGGCGCCCGCAACCGTTAAGGAGATGGCAAAGCGCGACATGGTGCGCGGCCTCGTCATTGACAGTGCAGGCGCGACACCAGATGTAGCAGCGCACAAGAAGTGCAAGCCTTGCCTTTTGGGCAAGGCGCGGCGCAAGCCGTTCAATGAAGATGAGGCTCGTGCAAAGGACCTGCTGGAGGTCGTGCACAGCGACGTGTGCGGACCGTTCAAAACGCCGTCAAACAGTGGATTGAGATACTTCGTCGCCTTCATTGACGACTGTAGCAGAAAACTCTACGTGTACTTCATGAAGCGAAAAGGCGAGGTCCTGGACCGGCTGAAGGAGTATGTCGCAGCGGTGGAGAGGCAGACTAGCCGGAAGGTCAGAGCGCTACGCAGCGACAATGGCGGAGAGTACGTAGGCTACAGCGGGTGGATGAAGCAGCAGGGCATCAAGTGGGAACCCACTACGCCGTACTCGCCACAGTCCAACGGAGTGGCGGAGCGGGCGAACCAGACGCTGCTCAACATGGTGCGGACCATGCTTGTCGATGCGGGGTTGCTGCGAGGGTTCTGGGCGGAAGCTGTGCGTACACCGAGCTACACCATCAACCTCACCCCACCAGCGGTGCTGAAGGGTAAGGGCGGCTGGAAAACGCCGCAGGAGGTTTGGAGCGGGCGCAATCCAAACGTGGCGCACCTGAAGGTGTTCGGGTGCAAGGCGCACGCGATGGTGCAG
The DNA here is from genome assembly GCA_023375785.1 of Penium margaritaceum. Lineage (NCBI taxonomy): Eukaryota > Viridiplantae > Streptophyta > Zygnematophyceae > Desmidiales > Peniaceae > Penium > Penium margaritaceum. Next base: position 57,468 of record SZWC01006664.1, read on the forward strand.
GCGGCGCAACGAGGCGACAGCAAGCTGGAACCGCGAGCGAGGCCGTGCTTGTTCCTCGGCTACGAGAGCACGCAAAAGGCATATCGGCTCTGGGACCCGTGCACGCAAGAGATCATCCGCAGCCGTGACGTCGAGTTCGACGAGCAGTAAAGCTTCAGCAGCAGCAGCAACGACATGAGCGTCGGGAACACTCCAAAACAAGGGGAGTGGTTCTAGCTCCTTGACTACGAGGAGGAGCCGGCGGACGCGGAGGTCGATGATGCGGCGTCGGAGCATAGCGGTGCAGCAAGTGCAGCAGCCGACGCGGAGGACTCTGACGACGATGCAGCTGGGCTGGAGATCCGGCGGAATGATCCGTCGAAAGAGGCACCGCGGGTGCCGAAGCGCGCACTCCCCGCGGAGTTCGCGTCGGGCGTCGGAGAAAAGTTCTCCGGACGCGCCGCTCGTCCGGTTGATGGTTCACCGGAGGGGGAGGGGTCCTCGGGGACTTGTCTGGTCGATGATTCACCGGAGCGGGCTGAGTCGGAAGGACTGCAGCAGAGCAACGAGACGCCGCCAAGACTGCCGCGCCGCAGCGGGAGGTAGCGGACAGCAAGGAAGCGTTTCGACGCAGGCACCGGTCGATGGATCGGCATGACGCGGTGCATGCTGGCTGCATCAACGGAACCAAAAACCATGCAAGAGGCGCTTGCGCGGCCCGAGGGGAAGCAGTGGGACGCCGCCATCAAGTTAGAGTTGGCATCCATTGCTGAAAACGACACGTGGCAGCTGGTTGACAGGCCGAAAGACGCCACGGTCATCGGCTCCAAGTGGGTCTTCAAGACCAAGTTCACAAAGGAAGGTGTGGTTGACAAGTACAAGGCGCGGCTCGTGGCGAAGGGGTGCGCACAGCATAAGGGCGAGCACTACAATGAGACGTTCACCCCCGTCGCCAAGTTCACAAGCATCCGGACGATCCTTGCGGTGGCAGCCGCGAAGGACATGGAGCTCCACCAAATGGACGTAAAGACGGCCTTCCTCAACGGCATCATCGACAAAGCAATCTACATGGAGGTACCGGAGGGGGTGGAGGGCCCGAGGGCAAGGTGTGCAAGCTGCGGAAGTCCTTGTACGGGCTAAAACAATCACCCCGATGCTGGTACCAACAGATGGACAGCTTCATGGCACAAATCGGCTTCGAGCGCTGTGAAGCGGATCACAGCGTGTACGTGAAGTGCAGCAAGAAGCTCCATCAGATTGTCGCACTCTACGTGGATGATCTGATCTTGTGTTCCCCAGACCTGCTGAGCCTACAGCAGCTGAAAGAGCAGCTGAGCAGCAGGTTCCAGATGTTGGACATGGGGGAGCTGGAGTTCTACCTTGGGGTGAGCATTACGCGGAACCGGAGGGCACGCAGGCTTGAGCTGGGACAGGCCAAATACGTGGCCGAGGTGCTGGAGCGGTATGGCATGGAGGACTGCAAACCAGTGTGCAGTCCTGTCTCCATGACCTGTGAACTGAGTGCGGCAATGGCGCCGCAAACAAAAGAAGAGCGGGAGGATATGGCAGGGGTGCCCTACCAATCGGCGGTGGGCAGCCTCATGTACGCCATGGTGGCGACTCGACCGGACCTGGCCTACGCGGTGGGCCAAGTGAGCAGGTACGTGGCCGATCCAGGGCCACTACACTGGCAGGCGGTCAAGCGCATCCTCCGCTACCTGCAGGCGACGCAGCACGCGCGCCTGAGGTTCTACGGCAAAGGGCGGGCGGACCCTTTGCGCCTGGTCTGCTACATGGATGCAGACTACGCTGGGGATGTGGACAAGCGGAAGTCCACATCCGGCTACGTGTTATTCCTCGCTTGTGCAGCGGTCTCGTGGTGCAGCAGGAAGCAGGACTGCGTCGCCACCTCCACAGTGGAAGCGGAGTACATCACGCTGGCCGAGGCGGTCAAGGAGGCGGTGTGGCTCCGCAGGTTACTGGGGGAGCTGGGCGTGCCGCAGCAGGAGCCAACGGTGGTGCAAGAGGACAACACCGGCTCTATCTCGCTGACCAACAACCCGACGCAGCACAGGAGGACGAAGCACATCGACGTGCGTTACCACTACGCACGGGACATGGTCGAGAAGGGGCAGGTGGTGCTGCAGTACTGCAGCACGCACAACATGCTTGCGGATTGCTTGACCAAAGCGCAACCCGCGGACCGGCACGGGATGAGCGTGGCCGGGCTTGGGATGACCAGCAATGATGGGCTGGAGGGCGCAGCGGAAGATGAGTAAGAGCAAGCTGGAGCAGCGGGCATGGCAGGTGCAAGGGGGAGAATGTTGAAGAATTGCCCCTCCGCATGCCCAAGTGCGGCGCCGGGAGGCGCCGGCGAGCCACCAGAAAGTGGAAACTCCGCTCCGGCGGACCTGGCGACGCGACAATTACTCGGATCCTAAAATGAAGGATTGCCCCGTAAAGTTGACGAGACGCTGAATCCGGTGGAAGTTGTTTCGCCGGAATCCGACAAGTATCGAGGGAGATATGGCCTTCCAAAATTGGGGTGTGCGCAGTGACTCTGGGAGCCGGCTGCGACTCGAAATCCGGTGGATTATTGACCGGATTGAGTAACAAAAATACCATCTGGAGAAAATGCTCCGATAGGCCTGCCGAGGCGTCCGGTGGATGATCCACCTGATCAGGTGGATCATCCACCGGATCCAGTAGTGCAGGTTGTTACTGGGGGACTTAGCCAAAATCTTGGCTCGACGTTCGAAACTCAGTAGTACGTTTTGTTACTCGGGGACTTGGTCAAAATTCTGACTGCAGGTCCGCGGACAGGTTTCGAACCTCGTCACACCCCATCACCAAACTCGACCCAAAAGTGGGTAGGGTGCGTGGAAACAGTGCAGGGGACCCCTACACCACGTGCAAGTGGACCTGCGCCTTGGGAAAGGCGCTTCGCACGTGAAGGAAGGCGCCACGGCGTGTGTGCGCCATGGAGGCGTTAGGCGTTTATGTGGTGGACGAGACCTGCGCTTCGGCAAGCATAACTTGAGCTACGCTTGGCCGAATCGCACGCGGTTTGGTGCGTTGGAAAGCTCATGACTAGCCCTATAAATTTTGTGATCATGTCTATGTTTACAATATAACGCAAAACGACGTTATTCCCTTCGAAAACTGACTGTCTCTAAATTCCTGCTCACACAGCGTGAGGCGACCAGAAAGCTCACGCTCAGTCTCAGATTCGCCCAAAACAGTAGACGTGATCCACTAGAGTCTATCAGATCAACGTCGGGACCGCACCACACGGATCTCATACTGACAAGTAGGAGCACGGTGTGGCTACCATGCACAATGACCAACCAAAGTAGGCATATGTGCTACCTTTGACGAATGAAATCCGCTGTGTGGTTAACGTTGACAACTCATAATACGAGTCACAAATGGTCAGAGGGGGAAACAATGATTTGGGAACACCAAGTATCAAATAGCAAGGACAAGGAGCTTCAATACGTTGTGGCACGGTGTGGATACCATGCACGATGACCAACCAAAGTAGGCATATGTCACTGACCATGACCAAATAATGTCACTAAGGGTGGTAAACTTTGACAACTCATAACATGAGTCACAAATGGTCAGGGTGGAAGATAATGGTTTTTGAATACTAGTTATCGACTAGAAAGTACAAATACATTCAATATGTAGTGACAGATCGTGGCTACCATGCACAGTGACCAACCAAAGTATGCATGTCACTGACCATGACCAACAAATTTCACTTCATGTGGTCAGCGTTGACAACTCACAACATGATTCACTGATAGTCAGAGGGGGGTAACAATGGTTTGGAAACACTAGCTATCAACTAGAAAGCACAAAGACCTTCGATACGTAATGACACGGCATGGTAACCATGTATAGTGACAAACCAAAGTAGGCATATGTCACAATCCATGACCAAACGGATTTCACAGTGTGTGGTCAACGTTGAAAACTCATAACATGAGTCACAAATGGTCAGTGGGGGAAACCATGGGTTTAGAACACTAATTATCAACTAGCAAGTAGACAGAATTTCAACAAGTAGTGGCACGGTGTGGCTAGCATGCACAATGACCAACCAAAGGATGCACACGTCACTGAATATGACCAAAGAAGTCCACTATGTATGGTCAACATTGAAAACTCATAACACGAGTCACAAATGGTCAAAGGGAGAGACAATGGTTTGGGAACCCTATGTATCAACTAGAAATGACAAAGAACTTCAATACGTAGTGGCACGGTGTGGCTACTAAGCACACCAACCAACAAAACTAGGCATATGTCACTGACCATGATGAAAGAATTTTAATATATGTGGTCAACATTCACCAACCATAACACGAGTCACAAACGGTTAGAGTGGGAAATAATGGTCTGGGAACATCAGTTCTCAACTAGCAAGTACAGTGACCTTCAATCAGTATAAGCACGGTGTGGCTACCATGCACAATGACCGACCAAAGTAAGCATATGTACTGCCTTTGACCAAAGAAATCTGCAGTGTGTGGACAGCGTTGAAAACTCATAATACGAATCACAAATGGTCAGAGGGGGAAACAATGGTCTGGGAACATCAGGTCTCAACTAGCAAGCACAAGGACCTTCAACAAGTTGTGGCACGGTGTGGGTACCATGCACGATGACCAACCAAAGTAGGCATATGTCACTCACCATGACCAAATAATGTCACTAAGTGTGGTAAACGTTGACAGCTCATAACACGAGTCACAAATGGTGAGAGTGGAAGACAATGGTTCGTGACTGCTAGTTATCGAGTAGCAAGTACAAATACCTTCAATATGTAGTGGCACAGCGTGGCTACCATGCACAGTGCCCAACCAAAGTATGCATATGTCACTGACCATGACCAACGAATTTCACTTCATGTGGTCAGCGTTGACAACTCACAACACGAGTCACAGATATTCAGAGGGGCTAACAACGGTTTGGGAAAACTAGCTATCAACTAGAAATCATGAAGACCTTCGATACGTAGTGACACGGCGTGGTAACCATGTACAGGGACAAACCAAAGTAGGCATATGTCACTAACAATGACCAAACGGATTTCACAGTATGTGGTCAATGTTGAAAACTCATAACACGAGTCACAAATTGTCAGTGGGGGAAACCATGGGTTGGGAACACTAGTTATCAACTAGCAAGTAGAAAGATTTTCAACAAGTAGTGGCACGGTGTGGCTAGCGTGCACAGTGACCAACCAAAGGATGCATATGTCACTGACTATGACCGAAGAAGTCCACTATGTGTGGTCAACATTGACAACTCATAAAACGAATCACAAATGTCCAGAGGGAGAGACGATGGTTTGGGAACCCTATGTATCGACTAGAAAGGACAAATAACTTCGACACGTAGTGGCACGGTGTGGCTGATATGCACACCAAATAACCAAACTAGGCATATGTCACTGACCATGACCAGAGAATTTCAATATGGGTGGTCAACGTTGACCAACCAGAACACGAGTCACAAACGGTCAGGGGAGGAGACAATGGTATGGGGATATCAGTTCTCAACTAGCAAGTACAACGACCTTCAATCAGTAGTAGCACGGTGTGGCTACCATGCACAATGACCGACCAAAGTAGGCATATGTACTGCCTTTGACCAAAGAAATCCGCTGTGTGTGGTCATCATTGACAACTCATAACACGAGTCACAAATGTTCAGAGGGGGAAACAATGGTTTGGGAGCACCAAGTATCAAATAGCAAGCACAAGGAGCTTCAATACGTTGTGGCACGGTGTGGATACCATGCACGATGACCAACCAAAGTAGGCATATGTCACTGACCATAACCAAATAATGTCACTAAGTGTGGTAAACTTTGACAACTCATAACACGAGTCACAAATGGTCAGGGTGGAAGATAATGGTTTGTGAATACTAGTTATCCACTAGCAAGTACAAATACCTTCAATATGTACTGGTACAGTGTGGCTACAATGCACAGTGATCAACCAAAGTATGCATATGTCACTGACCATGAAAAAAGAATTTCACGTCATGTGGTCAACATTTACAACTCACAACACGAGCCATAGATAGTCAGAGGGAACTAGCAATGGTTTGGGAACACTTGCTGTGAACACGAAAGCACAAAGACCTTCGATACGTAATGACACGGCGTGGTAACCATGTACAGGGACAAACCAAAGTAGGCATATGTCACAAACCATGACCGAACGGATTTCGCAGTGTGTGGTCAACGTTGAAAACTCATAACACGAGTCAAAAATGGTCAGTGGGGGAAACCATGGGTTGGGAACACTAGTTATCAACTAGCAAGTAGAAAGCTTTTCAACAAGTAGTGGCACGGTGTGGCTAGCGTGCACAGTGACCAACCGAAGGATGCACACGTCACTGACTATGACCAAAGAAGTCCACTGTGTATGGTCAATATTGACAACTCAGAACACGAGTCACAACTGGTCAGAGGGAGAGATAATGGTTTGGGAACCCTATGTATCGACTAGAAAGGACAAAGAACTTAAATACGTAGTGGCATGGTGTGGCTACTATGCACACCAAACAACCAAACTAGGCATATGTCACCGACCATGATGAAAGAATTTCAATATGGGTGGTCAACATTCACCAACCATAACACGAGTCACAAACGGTCAGATGGGGAAACATTGGTCTGTGAATATCAGTTCTCAACTAGCAAGTACAGAGACCTTCAATCAGTATGAGCACGGTGTGGCTACCATGCACAATGACCAACCAAAGTAGGCATATGTACTACTTTTGACCAAAAAAATCCGCTGTGTGTGGTCAGCATTGACAACTCACAATTGGATTCACAAATGGACAGAGGGGGAGACAATGGTTTGGGAACACCAGGTATCAAGTAGCAAGTACAAGGACCTTGAATAACTTGTGGCACGGTGTGGATACCATGCACGATGACCAACCAACGTAGGCATATGTCACTGACCATGACCAAATACTGTCTCTACGTGTGGTAAAACTTGACAACTCATAGCACGAGTCACAAATGGTCAGGGTGGAAGATAATGGTTTGTGAATACTAGTTATCGACTAGCAAGTATAAATACCTTCAATATGTAGTGGCACAGTGTGGCTACCATGCGCAGTGACCAACCAAAGTATGCATATGTCACTGACCATGACCAACGAATTTCACTTCATGTGGTCAGCGTTGACAAATCACAACACGAGTCACTGATAGTCAGAGGGGAGTAACAATGGTTTGGAAACACTAGCTATTAACTAGAAAGCACAAAGACATTCAATATGTAGTGACACGGCGTGGTAACCACGTACAGTGACAAACCAAACTAGGCATATGTCACTAACCTTGACCAAAGAATTTCAATATGGGTGGTCAATGTTCACAACCCATTACACGAGTCACCAATGGTCAAAGGGGGAAAGCCTGGTTTTAAAACACTATGTATCTTCTAGAAAGTACAAAGATTTTTTGTATGTATTGGCACGGTGTGGCTACCGTGCACAATGACATACCCAAGTAGGCATGCATCAGTGCTCATGACCAAAGAATTTTAGTGCGTGTGGTCAACATTCACAACTCATAATACAAGTCAAAAATGGGCAGAGGGAGAAACAATGGTTTGGGAATACTCGGTATCGAATAGCAAGTAGAAATACCTTCGATAAGTAGTGGCACGGTGTGTCTACCATGCACAATGACGAACCAAAGTATGCTTGTGTCACTGAATATCATAAAAAGTGTTTCACTGTGTGTAGTCAGCTTTCCTTCTTACGGCTGATCAACCGAAGCAATGGTTGAGAGGTTATTCAAGCTCAAAGTTGGAACATTTGAAATTCCGTCTGCGTCATTTGTTTTATTAAACTAACCTTGTTATCATTCATGTTTTTGAAAACTACCCTCTAATCTTACACCCCCTTTTTTTATACCCTTTACCCATAGGAACCCTTATAATGTCATTTGGACATCATGTGAATATCATGTGAGTTGGCTTAGTGCTCATAGAGTTAGATTCTAGAGCGGTTGTTTATGGGTTTGAATCCTAGTACGCGCAATATAGAATAGGCTCGCGACCTGGGGGGGGGGGGCGGCCGTGTTGTGATACCTCAACTCTCCCTTCGAGCCTTAACCGTGAGGGGGTAGGTGTGTCATAATGCGGTCGCAAATCTGTCCTCCAGGTCGTCCACAGAACATCCCTCTATGGGGGTGGGAGTGAGTATTCCAATGAAGGCACCTACGCGTAACAAATCAACAAGAACCAACCTGGTGTCAAAGGGAGAAACCTTTTGCTATTTATTGACTAGCAAGTACAAAGAATTTCAACAAGTAGTGGAACGGTGTGGTACCATGCACTATGACCAACCAGATTAGGCATGTGCCACTTACCATGACCAAATTATTTTTACTATGTGTGGTCAATGTTGGCAAACCATAATATGGGTCATGAATTGTCAGAGAGGGAAAAAATGGTTTGGGAATACTAGATACCAACTAGCAAGTACAACGACCTTCAGTCAGTAGTAGCACGGTGTGGCTGCCATGCACAATGACCGACCAAAGTAGGCATATGTACTGCCTTTGACGAAAGAAATCCGGCTGTGTGGTCAACGTTGACAACTCATAATATGAGTCACAAATGGTCAGAGAGGGAAACAATGGTTTGGGAACACCAAGTATCAAATAGCAAGCACAAGGAGCTTCAATGCGTTGTGGCACGGTGTGGATACAATGCACGATGACCAACCAAAGTAGGCATATGTCACTGACCATGACTAAATAATGTTACTAAGTGTGGTAAACTTTGAAAACTCATAACATAAGTCACAAATGATCAGGGTGGAAGATAATCATTTGTGAATACTAGTTATCGACTAGCAAGTACAAATACCTTCAATATGTAGTGGCACAGTGTGGCTACAATGCACAATGACCAACCAAAGAATGCATATGTCACTTACCATGAACAAAGAAATTCACTTCATGTGGTCAACATTTACAACTCACAACATGAGTCACAGATAGTTAGAGGGGACTAACAATGGTTTGGGAACACTATCTGTCAACAAGAAAGCACAAAGACCTTCGATACGTAATGACACGGTGTGGTAACCATGTACAGTGACAAACCAAAGTAGGCATATGTCACAAACCATGACCAAACGGATTTCACAGTGTGTGGTCAACATTGAAAACTCATAAAAAGAGTCACAGATGGTCAGTGGGGGAAACCATGCGCTGGGAACACTAGTTATCAACTAGCAAGTACAAAGATGTCAACAAGTAGTGGCACGGTGTGGTTAGCGTGCATAGTGACCAACCAAAGGATGCAGACGTCACTGACTATGACGGAAGAAGTCCACTGTGTATGGTAAACATTGACAACTCATAACACGAGTCACAAATGGTGAGAGGGAGAGACAATGGTTTGGGAACCCTATGTATCGACTAGAAAGGAGAAAGAACTTCAATACATAGTGGCACGGTGTGGCTACTATGCACACCAAACAACCAAACTACGCATATGTCACTGACCATGATGAAAGAATTTCAATATAAGTGATCAACATTCACCAACCATAACACGAGTCACAAATGGTCAGAGGGGGAAACAATGGTCTGTGAATATCAGTTCTCAACTAGCAAGTACGGCGGCCTTCAATCAGTATAAGCACGGTGTGGCTACCATGCACAATGACCGACTAAAGTAGGCATATGTACTACCTTTAACCAAATAAATCTGCTGTGTGTGGTCAGCGTTGAAAACTCATAATAGGAGTCACAAATGGTCAAAGGGGGAGACAATGGTTTGGGAACACCAGGTATCAACTAGAAAGCACAAAGACCTTCAATAATTTGTGGCACGGTTTGGATACCATGCACAATGACCAACCAAAGTAGGCATATGTCACTGACCATGACCAAATAATGTCACTAAGTGTGGTAACATTGACAACTCATAACACGAGTCACAAATGGTCAGTGTGAAAGATAATGGTTTGTGAATACCAGTCATCGAGTAGCAAGTACAAATACCTTCAATATGTAGTGGCACGGCATGGCTACCATGCACAGTGACCAACCAAACTATGCATATGTCACTGACCATGACCAACGAATTTCACTTAATGTGGTCAGCGTTGACAACTCACAACACGAGTCACAGATAGTCAAAGGGGGATAACAATGGTTTGGGAACACTAGCTATTAACTAGAAAGCACAATTACCTTTAATATATAGTGACAGAGCATGGTATACATGTACAGTGACAAACCAAAGTAGGCATATGTCACCAACCATGACCAAACGAATTTCACAGTGTGTGGTCAATATTGAAAACTCATAACACGAGTCACAAATGGTCAGAGGGGGAAACAATGGGTTGGGAACACTAGTTGTCAACTAGCAAGTACGAAGAACTTCAACAAGCAGTGGCACGGTTTGGCTAGTTGCGCCCTAGTTGTGCCCTAATTGCACCATAGTTGCGCCCTCGTTACGCTCCGGTTGTACCCTATTTGCACCCTAGTTGTGCCCTAGTTGCACCCTAGTTGCGACCTAGTTGCGTCCTAGATGTGCCCTAGTTGTGCCCTAGTTTCGCCCTAGTTAGACCCTAGATGCACCCTAGTTACGCCCTAGTTGCGCCCTAGTTGCACCCTAGTTGCGCCCTAGTTACACCCTAGTTGCGTCCTCGTCGCGCCCTAGTTGCGCCCTAGTTGCACCCTAGTTGCGCCCTAGTTACACCCTAGTTGCGTCCTCGTCGCGCCCTAGTTGCGCCCTCGTTGCACCCTTGTTGCGCCCTAGTTACGCCCTAGTTGCACCCTAGTTGCGCCCTAGTTGCGCCCTAGTTGCGTCTTAGCTGCGCCCTAGTTGTGCCCTAGTTACGCTCTAGTTGCGCCCTAGTTGCGCCCTAGTTGCGTCCTAGTTGCGCCCTAGTTGCGCCTTAGTTGTGCCCTTGTTGCACCCTACTTGCGCCCTACTTGCACGCTATTTGCGCCCCAGTTGCGCCCTACTTGTGCCCTAGTCGCGTCCTAGTTGTGCCCTAGTTGCACCCTAGCTGCGCCCTTCTTGCGCCCTTATTACACCCTACTTACGTCCTACTGGCGCCCTACTTGCGCCCTGGTTGCACCTTAGTTAGACACTAGCTACGCCCTAGTTGTGGCCTAGTTGCGCCCTGGTTGCGTCTTACTTGCGCCCTACTTGCGCCCTACTTGCGCCCTGGTCGTGCCCTAGTTGCGCCCTAGTTGCACCCTAGTTGCGCCCTAGTTGCGCCCTAGTTGCACCCTAGTCGCGTCCTAGTTGCGCACTAGTTGCGCCCTGGTTGCACCCTGGTTGAGTACTAGTTGCGCCCTAGTTGCACCCTAGTTGCGCCCTAGTTGCGCCCTAGTTGCACCCTAGTCGCGCCCTAGTTGCGCCCTAGTTGCGCCCTAGTTGCACCCTAGTCGCGCCCTAGTTGCGCCCTAGTTGCGCCCTAGTTGCACCCTAGTCGCGCCCTAGTTGCGCCCTAGTTGCGCCCTAGTTGCACCCTAGTCGCGCCCTAGTTGCGCCCTAGTTGCGCCCTAGTTGCACCCTAGTCGCGCCCTAGTTGCGCCCTAGTTGCGCCCTAGTTGCACCCTAGTCGCGCCCTAGTTGCGCCCTAGTTGCGCCCTAGTTGCACCCTAGTCGCGCCCTAGTTGCGCCCTAGTTGCGCCCTAGTTGCTCGCTAGTTGCGCCCTAGTTGCGCCCTAGTTGCGCCCTACTTGCGCCCTACTTGCGCCCTACTTGCGCCCTAGTTGCGCCTCAGTTGGGCACTAGCTATGCCCTAGTCGTACCCTAGTTGCGCCCTAGTTGCGTCGTACTTGTGCCCTACTTGAGCCCTAGTTGCGCCTTAGTTGCGCACTAGTTGTGTCCTAGTTGCGCCTTAGTTGCGCCCTTGATGCGGCCTAGTTGCGCCCTAGTTGCGCCCTAGTTGCGCACTAGTTGCACCCTACTTGCACCCTACTTGCGCCCTACTTGCGCCCTAGTTGCGCCTCAGTTGGGCACTAGCTATGCCCTAGTTGTACCCTAGTTGCGCCCTAGTTGCGTCGTACTTGTGCCCTACTTGAGCCCTAGTTACGCCTTAGTTGCGCACTAGTTGTGTCCTAGTTGCGCCTTAGTTTCGCCCTTGATGCGGCCTAGTCCCGCCCTAGTTGCGCCCAAGTTGCGCCCTAGTTTTGTCCTACTTGCGCCCTAGTTGCGCCCTAGTTGCGCCCTAGTTGCGCCCTCGTTGCGCCCTAGTTGCACCCTAGTTGCGCCCTAGTCGCGCCCTAATTGCGCCCTAGTTGCGCCCTAGTTGCGCCCTAGTTGCGCCCTAGTTGCACCCTATTTGCGCCCTTATTGTACCCTACTTGCGCCCTACTGGCACCGTACTCGCACCCTAGTTGTGCCTTAGTTGGGCACTAGCTACGCCCTAGTTGTGCCCTAATTGCACGCTAGTTGCGTCCTACTTGTGCCATACTTACGACCTAGTGGCGCCTTAGTAGCGCCTTAGTTGCGCCCGACTTGCACACTAGTTGCACCCTAGTTTCGCCCTAGTTGCGCCCTAGTTGTGCCATACTTGCGCTCTAGTTGTACCCTAGTTGCACCCTACTTACGCCCTAGTTGCGCCCTAGTTGCGCCCTAGCTGCGCCCTAGTTGCGCTCTAGTTGCGCCCTACTTGCGTCCTAGTTGCGCCTTAGTTGCGCCCTAGTTGCGCCCAACTTGCACACTAGTTGCATCCTAGTTGCGCCCTAGTTGCGCCCTAGTTGCGCCCTAGTTGTGCTCTAGTTACGTCCTACTTGCGCCCTTCTTGTGCCCTACTTGCGCCCTAGTTGCGCCCTAGTTGCGCCCTACTTGTGCCCTAGGTGCGTCCTAGTTGCGTCCTAGTTGCACCCTAGTTGCGCCCTTCTTGCGCCCTTATTGCATCAAACTTGCACCCTATTGGCACCCTACATGCGCCCTAGTTGCGCCTCAATTGGGCACTAGCTACACCCTAGTTGCCCCCAGTTGCGTCCTAATTGCGCCCTAGCTGCGCCCTATATGCGCCTTAGTTGCGCCCTAGTTGCACCCTAGATGCGCCCAAGTCGCGCCCTAGTTGCGCCCTAGTCGCACCCTAGTCGCGCCCTAGTCACGCCCTAGTTGGCCTTAGTTGCGCCCTAGTTGCACCCTAGTTGCACCCTAGTTGGGCCCTAGTTGCGCCCTAGTTGTGCCCTAGTTGCTTCCTAGTTGCTCCCTAGTTGCGCCCTAGTTGCACCCTAGTTGCGCCCTAGATGTTCCCTAGTTGCGCCCTAGTTGCGCCCTAGTTACGCCCTACTTGCGCCCTAGTTGCACCCTAGTTGCGGCCTGGTTGCACCCTAGTTGCACCCTAGTTACGCCCTAGTTGCTCCCTAGTTGCGCCCTACTTGCGCCGTACTCTCGCCCTAGTTGCGCCTCAGCTGGGCACTAGCTACGCCCTAGTTGTACCCTAGTTGCACCCTAGCTGTGTCCTACTTGTGCCGTACTTGCGCCGTAGTTGCGCCTTAGTTGCGCCTTAGTTGTGCCTTAGTTACGCCTTAGTTATGCCCTAGTTGCGCCCAAGTTGCGCCCAAGTTGCTCCCTAGTTGCACCCTAGTTGCGCCCTGGTTGCACCCTAGTTGCGCCCTAGTTGTGCCCTAGTTACACCCTAGTTGCGCCCTTGTTGCGCCCTTGTTGCGCCCTCGTTGCGGTCTCGTTGCGCCCTTGTTGCGCCCTCATTACGCTCAAGTTGCACCCTAGTTGCACCCTTGTTACGCCCTAGTTGTGCCCCATTTGTGCCGTAGTTGCACCCTACTTGCGCCCTACTTGCGACCTACTTGTGCCCTAGTTGCACCCTTGTTGCGCCCTAGTTGCGCCCTAGTTTCGTCCTAGTTGCGCCCTAGTTGCACCCTAGTTTCACCCTAGTTACACCCTAGTTGCGCCCTAGTTGCGCCCTAGTTACACCCTAGTTGCGCCCTAGTCGCGCCCTAGTTGTGACCTAGTCGCGCCTAAGGCTGCACACGAATCCTTGGATTCGTGAATCTGTTTCACGAATCCCGAATCCGGATCCGGATTCACGAATCCGGATCCAGTGTCGGGTCTCATTCGGGGATTCGGGAATCCATTAACGAATCTTGGAAGGAACAGAGGGTTGGGGGGGGGGGAGAAAAATATTCGGCTGGTCCCGCTCACGTCCGACCGTTGAGCATTGACGCTTCTGAATTCAACTTCCGAAGTTTCAAAACTCCGGAAGCTGACAGTCGCGCAAACTTGCTTCAACCAATCGTGCATGTGCCAGGTCAATGGCACACATGCATGAAATCGGCGACCAGGTATTTGCCACTCTCTCGCACGTTTTCCACGAGCCAGCGGCGATTCCATGCACAGGATCTTGCAGGATATTCGACGCGCGTGCGAAGACCTGACTCGCGTCGATGGCACATGCCAGGTCATCTATGCCTGGCGTCCGGCCAATCAGTGTCAGACCTGACTGGCAAGCCTGGCTTCCGGAGCGATCGGGCAATGTCACACCACTTTTGCAAAGAACGGGAGTTGCACTAGATGGCATCCTACATTTATTTTAGCAGCCGTGCATTTTCTTGGCTACTGCCAAGACGAAGACCACATGAAAGGATTCGCCAGGATTCGTGAATCCACAAGGATTCGCGAATCTTGGATTCAGATTCGTGAATCCGGATCCAGTGGTGGATTCGGACCCGCGAATCCGAATCCAGCTTCAGATTCGCGAACCGGATTCGGTGTGCAGCCTTAGTCGCGCCCTAGTCGCGCCCTAGTCACGCCCTAGTTGCGTCCTAGTTGCGCCCTAGTTGCGCCCTAGTTGCGCTCTAGTTGCACCCTATTTGTGCCCTTATTGCACCCTACTTGCGCCCTACTGGCGCCCTTCTTGTGCCCTAGTAATGCCTTAGTTGGGCACTAGCTACGTCCTAGTTATGCCCTAGTTGCACCCTAGTTGCGTCCTACTTGTGCCCTACTTGCGCGCTAGTTGCACCTTAGTTGCATCTTAGTTGCGCCCTTCTTGCACACCAGTTGCACCCTAGTTGCGCCCTAGTTGCGCCCTAGTTGTGCCCTAGTTGCGCCCTACTTATGCCCTAGTTGCACCCCGGTTGCGCCCTAGTTGCGCCCTAGTTGTGCCCTAGTTGCGCCCTAGTTGCGTCCTAGTTGTGACCTAGTTGCGTCCTAGTTGTGCCCAAGTTGTGCTCTAGTTGACCCTAGTTGCACCCTAGTTGCGCCCTAGTTGCACCATAGTTGCGCCCTAGTTGAGCCGTAGTTGCGCCCTAGTTGCGCCCTCGTTGCATCCTCGCTGCACCCTAGTTGCGCCCTCGTTGCGCCCTTGTTGCGCCCTAGTTGCGTCCTAGTTGCGCTCTAGTTGCACCCTAGTTGCATCCTAGTTACGCCCTAGTTGCGCCCTAGTTACGGTCTAGTTGCGCCCTAGTTGCGCCCTAGTTGCGCCCTAGTTGCGTCCTAGTTGCGCCCTAGTTACGCCCTAGTTGCGCCCTAGTTGCGCCCTTGTTGCGCCTTAGTTGTGCCCTAGTTGCACCCTACTTGCGCCCTACTTGCATCCTAGTTACGTCCTACTTGTTTCCTAGTTGCGTCTTAGTTGCGCCCTAGTTGCGCCCTAGTTGCGCCTCAGTTGGGCACTAGGTACGTCATAGTTGTACCCTACTTGCGCCCTAGTTGCTTCCTAGTTGTGCCCTATTTGTGCCCTATTTGCGCCCTACTTGTGCCTTAGTTGCGCCCTAGTTGCGCCATAGTTGCGCCCTACTTGCGCCCTAGTTACGTCCTAGCTACGCCCTAGTTACGCCTTAGTTGCGCCCTAGTTGCGTCCTAGATGCGCCCTAGTTGCACCCTAGTCGCCCCCAGTTGCGCCCTAGTTGCGCCCTAGTTGTCTCCTAGTTGCGCCCTAGTTGAGCCCTACTTACGTCCAAGACGCGTCCTAGTCGCGCCCTAGTCGCGCGCTAGTTGCGCCCTAGTTGCGCACTAGTTGCACCCTAGTTGCGCCCTAGCTGCGCCCTAGTTGTGTCCTAGTTGTGCCCTAGTTGCAACCTACTTGCGCCCTATTTGCACCCTAATTACCTCCAATTGCGCCCTAATTGCGTCCTAGTTGCGCCCTAGTTGCGCCCTAGTTGTGCCCTAGTTGCACCCTAGTTGCACCCAAGTCGCGCCCTAGTCGCGCCCTAGTCGCGCCCTAGTTGCACCCTAGTTACACACTAGTTGCACCCTAGGTACGCCCTAGTTGCGCCCTAGTTGCGCCCTAGTTGTGCCCTAGTTGCATCCTAGTTGCGCCCTAGTTGCGCCCTAGTTTCCCCCTAGTTGCGCCTTAGTTGCACCCGGGCGCCCTAGGTGCGCCCTAGTTACGCCCTACTTGCACCCTAGTTGCACCATAGTTACGCACTAGTTGCGCCCTAGTTGCTTCCTAATTGCGCCCTAGTTGCGCCCTACTTGCGTCCTACTTGCGCCCTACTGGCGCCTACTTGTGTCCTAGTTGCGCCTCAGTTGGGCACTAGCTACGCCCTAGTTATCCCATAGTTGCGCCCTTAGTTGCGTCTTACTTACGCCCTAGTTGCGCCCTAGTTGCGCCCAACTTGCAGACTAGTTGCACCCTAGTTGCGCCCTAGTTGCACCCTAGTTGGGCCCTAGTTGCACCCTAGTTGCGCCCTAGTTGCGCCCTAGTTGCGCCCTCATTGCGCCCTCGTTGCGCCCTAGTTGCACCCTAGTTGCCCCCTGTTGCGTCCTAATTGCGCCCTAGTTGCGCCCTAGTTGCCCCCAGTTGCGTCCTAATTGCACCCTAGTTGCGGCCTAGTTGCGCCCTAGTTGTGCCCTACTTGCGCCCTAGTTGCATCCTAGTTGCGCCCTAGTTGCGCCCTCATTGCGCCCTCGTTGCGCCCTAGTTGCACCCTAGTTGCCCCCTGTTGCGTCCTAATTGCGCCCTAGTTGCGCCCTAGTTGCCCCCAGTTGCGTCCTAATTGCACCCTAGTTGCGGCCTAGTTGCGCCCTAGTTGTGCCCTAGTTGCACTCTAGTTGCGCCCTAGGTGCGCCCTAGTTGCGCCATAGTTGCGCCCTAGTTGCGCCCTAGTTGTGTCCTAGTTGTGCCCGTGTCATGAGGGATCGAATGTCTTTGTGATTTCTAGTTGATAGCTAGTGTTCCCAAACCGTTGTTAGCCCCTCTGAATATATGTGACTCGAGTTGTGAGTTGTCAACATTGACCACATGAAGTGAAATGCTTTGTTCATGGTCAGTGACAGTTGCATACGTTGGTTGGTCACTGTGCATTGTAGCCACACTGTGCCACTACATATTGAAGGTATTTGTACTTGCTAGTCGATAACTAGTATTCACAAACCATTATCTTCCACCCTGACCATTTGTGGCTCGTGTTATGAGTTGTCAAAGGTTACCACACTTTGTGACATTATTTGGTCATGGTCAGTGACATATGCCTACTTTGGTTGGTCATCGTGCATGGTATCCACACCGTGCCACAACGTATGGAAGCTCCTTGTGCTTGCTATTTGATAGTTGGTGTTCCCAAAACATTGTTTCCCCCTCTGACCGTTTGTGACTCGTATTATGAGTTGTCAACGTTGACCACACGCAGCGGATTTTTTTGGTCAAAGGCAGTACATATGCCTACTTTGGTCAGTCATTGTGCATGGTAGCCACACCGTGCTACTACTGAATGAAGGTCATTGTACTTGCTAGTTGTGAACTGATATTCACAGACCATTGTTTCCCCCTCTGACCGTTGGTGACTCGTGTTATGGTTGGTGAATGTTGACCACCCATATTGAAATTCTTTCATCATGGTTGGTGACATATGCCTAGTTTGGTTGTTTGGTGTGCATAGTAGCCACACCGTGCCACTACGTATTGAAGTTCTTTGTCCTTTCTAGTCGATACATAGGGTTCCCAAACCATTGTCTCTCGCTCTGACCATTTATGACTCGTGTTATGAGTTGTCAATGTTGACCATACATAGTGGACTTCTTCGGTCATAGTCAGTGACGTGTGCATCCTTTGGTTGGTCACTGTGCACGCTAGCCACACGGTGCCACTACTTGTTGAAAATATTTCTACTTGCTAGTTGATAACTAGTGTTCCCAACCCATGGTTTCCCCCACTGACCATTTGTGACTCGTGTTATGAGTTTTCAATGTTGACCACACGCTGTGAAATCCGTTTGGTCATGGTTTGTGACATATGCCTACTTTGGTTTGTCAGTGTACATGGTTACCACGCCGTGTCATTTCGTTTCCAATGTCTTTGTGCTTTCTTGTTGACAGGTAATGTTCCCAAACCATTGTTAGCCCCCTCTGACTATCTGTGACTCGTGTTGTGAGTTGTAAATATTGACCACATGAAGTGAAATTCTTTGGTAATGGTCAGTGACATGTGCATACTTTGGTTGGTCACTGTGCATTGTAGCCACACTGTGCCACTACATATTGAAAGTATTTGTACTTGCTAGTCGACAACTAGTATTCACAAACCATTATCCTCCACCTTGACTATTTGTGAATCGTGTTATGAGTTGTGAAAGTTTCCCACACTCAGTGATATTATTTAGTCATGGTCAGTGACATATGCCTACTTTGGTTGGTCATCGTGCATGGTTTCCACACCGTGCCACAACGTATTGAAGCTCCTTGTGCTTGCTATTTGATACTTGGTGCTCCCAAACCATTGTTTCACCCTCTGACCATTTGTGACTCGTATCATGAGTTGTCACCGTTGACCACACACGGCGGATTTCTTTGGTCAGAGGCAGTACATATGCCTACTTTGGTCGGTCATTGTGCATGGTAGCTACACCGTGCTACTACTGAATGAAAGTCGTTGTACTTGCAAGTTATGAACTGATATTCCCATAGCATTGTTTCCTCTCCTGACCGTTTGTGACTCGTGTTATGGTTGGTCAACGTTGACCACCCATATTGAAATTCTCTGGTCATCTTCAGTGACATATGCCTAGTTTGGTCGTTTGGTGTGCATATAAGCCACACCGTGCCACTACGTATCGAAGTTGATTGTCCTTTTTAGTCAATACATAGGGTTCATAAACCATTGTCTCTCCCTCTGACCATTAGTGACTCGTGTTATGAGTTGTCAATGTTGACCACACATAGTGGACTTCTTCGGTGATAGTCAGTGACATATGCATCCTTTGGTTGGTCACTGTGCACGCTAGCCACACCGTGCCACTACTTCATTAAAATCTTTCTACTTTCTAGTTGATAACTAGTGTTCCCAACCCATGGTTTCCCCCACTGACCATTTGTGACTCGTGTTACGAGTCTTCAACGTTGACCACACACTATGAAATCCGTTTAGGCATGGTTAGTGACATGTGCCTACTTCGTTTGTCTCTGTACATGGTTACCACGCGGTGTCACTACGTATCAAAGGTCTTTGTGCTTTCTAGTTGATAGCTAGTGTTCGCAAACCGCTGTTAGCCCCTCTGAATATCTGTGACTTGTGTTATGAGTTGTCAACATTGACCACATGAAGTGAAATTCTTTGGTCATGGTCAGTGACATATGCATGCTTTGGTTGGTCACTGTGCATTGTAGCCACACTGTGCCACTACATATTGAAGGTATTTGTACTTGAGAGTAGATAACTGGTATTTAGAAACCATTACCTTCCACTCTGACCATTTGTGACTCATGTTATGAGCTGTCAAAGTTTACCACACATGTTGACATTCGTTGGTAATGGTCAGTGACATATGCATACTTGGTCGGTCATCGTGCATGGTATCCACACCGTGCCACAACATATTGAAGGTCATTGTGCTTGCTAGTTGATACCTGGTGTTCCCAAACAATTGTTTCCCCATCTGACTATTTGTGACTCGTATTATGAGTTGTTACCGTTGACCACACACAGCGGATTTCTTTTGTCAAAGGCAGTACACATGCCTACTTTGGTCGGTCATTGTGCATGGTAGCCACACCGTGCTACTACTGACTGAAGGGCGTCGTAATTGCTAGTTGAGAACTGATATTCCCAGACCATTGTTTCCCCCTCTGACCGTTTGTGACTCGTGTTATGGTTGGTGAATGTTGACCACCCATCTTGCAATTCTTTGGTCATGGTCAGTGACATATGCCTAGTTTGGTTGTTTGGTGTGTATATTAGCCACACCGTGCCACTACGTATTGAAGTTATTTGCCCTTTATAGTCCATGCATAGGGTTCCCAAACCATTGTCTCTCCCTCTGACCATTTGTGACTCGTGTTATGAGTTGTCAATGTTGACCACGCATACTGAATTTCTTCAGTCATAGTCAGTGACATATTCATCATTTGGTTGGTCAATGTGCATGCTAGCCAAACTGTGCCACTACTTGTTGAAGTTCTTCATACTTGCTAGTTGACCACTAGTATTCCCAACCCATTGTTTCCCCCTCTTACCATTTGTGACTCGTGTTATGAGTTTTCAATATTGACCATACACTGTGACATTCGTTGGTCATGGTTAGTGACATATGCCTACTTTGGTTTGTTACTGTACATGGTTACCACGCCGTGTCACCACATATTAAAGGTATTTGTGCTTTCTAGTGAATAGCTAGTGTTCCCAATCAATTTTACACCCTTTGACTATCTGTGGCTCGTGTTGTGAGTTGTCAACACTGACCACATGAAGTGAAATTCGTTGGTCATGGTCAGTGACATATGCATACTTTGGTTGGTCACTGTGCATGGTAGCCACGCTGTGCCACTACACATTGAAGGTATTTGTACTTGCTACTCGATAACTAGTATTCACGTACCATTGTCTTCTACTCTGACCATTTGTGACTCGTGTTTTAAGCTGTCAACGTTTACCACACTTGTTGACATTATTTGGTCATGGTCAGTGACATATGCATACTTTGGTTGGTCATAATGCATGGTATCCACACCGTGCCACAAGTTGTTGAAGGTCCTTGTGCTTGCTAGTTGATACCTGATGTTCCCATACCATTGTTTCCCCCTCGTACCATTTGTGACTCGTATTATGAGTTGTCAACGCTGTCTTCACACAACGGATTTCTTTGGTCAAAGGCAGTACATATGCCTACTTTGGTCCGTCATTGTGCATGGTAGCCACACCGTGCTTATACTGATTGAAGGTTGCTGTACTTGCTAGTTAAGAACTGATATTCCCAGAACATTGTTTCCCCCTCTGACCGTTTGTGACTCGTGTTATAGTTGGTGAATGTTGACCATCCATATTGAAATTCTTTGGTCATGGTCAGTGACAAATGCCTAATTTGGTTGTTTGGTGTGCATAGTGGCCACACCGTGCCACTACGTATTGAAGTTCTTTGTCCTTTCTGGTCGATACATAGGGTTCCCAAACCATTGTCTCTCCCTCTGACCATTTGTGACTCGTGTTAGGAGTTTTCAATGTTGACCACACATTGTGGACTTCTTCGGTCACTGTCAAGGACATATGCATCCTTTGGTTGGTCACTGTGCACGCTAGCCACACCGTGCCACTACTTGTTGAAAATCTTTCTACTTGCTACTTGATAACTAGTGTTCCCAACCCATTGTTTCTCCCTCTGACCATTTGTGACTCGTGTTATGCGTTTTCAACGTTGACCACACACTGTGAAATTCTTGTGGTCATGGTAAGTGACATATGGCTACTTTGGTTTGTCACTCTACATGGTTTCCACGCCGTGTCACTACGTATTGAAAGTCTGTGTGCTTTCGTTTTGATAGCTAGTGTTCCCAGACCATTGTTTCCCCCTCTGAATATCTGTGACTTGCGTTGTGAGTTGTCAACATTGACCACATGAAGTGAGATTCTTCGTTCATGGTCAGTGACATATGCGTACTTTGGTTGGTCACTGTGCATTGTAGCCACACTGTGCGACTACATATTCAAGGTATTTGTACTAGTTAGTTGATAACTAGTATTCACAAACCAATATCTTCCACCCTGACCATTTGTGACTCATGTTATGAGTTGTCAAAGTTTACCACACATGGTGACATTCTTTGGTCATGGTCAGTGAAATATGCATACCTTGGTTGGTTATCGTGCATGGTATCCACACCGTGCCACAACGTATCGTAGCTCCTTGTGCTTGCTATTTGATACTTGGTGTTCACAAACCATTGTTTCCCCCTCTGACCATTTTTGACTCTTATTATGAGTTGTCGACGTTGACCAGACACAGCGGATTTCTTTCATCAAAGGCAATATATATGCCTACTTTGGTAGGTCATTGTGCATGGTAGCCACTCCGTGCTACTACTGACTGAATGTCGTTCTACTTGCTAGTTTGGAACTGATATTCCCAAACCATTGTTTCATCCCCTGACCGTTTGTGACTCGTGTTATGGTTGGTCTGCGTTGACCACCCACATTGACATTCTATAGTCCTGGTCAGTGACGTATGCCTAGTTTGGATGTTTGGTGTGCATATGAGCCACACCATGCCACTATGTATTGAAGCTATTTGTCCTTTCTAGTCCATGTATAGGGTTCCAAAACCATTGTCTCTTCCTCTGACCATTCGTGACTCGTGTTATGAGTTGTCAATGTTGACCACACATAGTGGACTTCTTCGGTCATAGTCAGTGACGTATTCATCCTTTGGTTGGTCACTGTGCACGCTAGCCACTCTGTGCCACTACTTGTTGAAGTTCTTCGTACTTGCTAGTTGATAACTAGTGTTCGTAACCCATTAGTTTCCCCTCTGACCATTTGTGACTTGTGTGATGAGTTTTCAACATTGACCACACACTGTGAAATTCGTTTGGTCATGGTTAGTGACATATGCCTACTTTGGTTAGTCACTGTACATGGTTACCATCCGTGTCACTGCGTATTGAAGGAATTTGTGCTTTCTAGTCAATAGCTAGTGTTCCCAAACCAATGTTACCCCCCTGTGACTATCTGTGACTCGTGTTGTGAGTTTTCAACGCTGAACACATGAAGTGAAATTTGTTGGTCATGGTCAGTGACATATGCATACTTTGGTTGGTCACTGTGCATGGCAGCCACGATGTGCCACTCTATATCGAAGGTATTTCTACTTACTACTCGATGACTAGTATTCACAAACCATTGTCTTCCACTATGACCATTTGTGACTCGTGTTATGATTTGTCAAAGTTTACCACACTTAGTGACATTATTTGGTCATGGTCAGTGACATATGCTTACTTTGGTTGGTCATCGTGCATGGTATCCACACCGAGCCACAACGTATTGAAGGTCCTTGTGCTTGCTAGTGGATACCTGGTGTTCCCAAACCATTGTCTCCCCCTCTGAACATTTGTGACTCCTACTATGAGTTGTCAACGCTGACCACACACAGCGAATTTCTGTGGTCAATGGTAGTACATATGCCTACTTTGGTCTGTCATTGTGCATGGTAGCCACACCGTGCTTATACTGATTGAAGGTCTCTGTACTTGCTAGTTGAGAACACATGTTCACAGACCATTGTTTCCCCATCTGACCGTTTGTGACTCGTGTTATGGTTGGTGGATGTTCACCACTTATATTGAAATTATTTCATCATGGTCAGTGACATATGCCTAGTTTGGTTGTTTGGTGTGCATAGTAGCCACACCGTGCCACTACGTATTGAAGTTATTTTCCCTTTCTAGTTGATACATTTTGTTCCAAAACTATTGTGTCTCCCTCCGACCATTTGTGACTCGTGTTATGAGTTGTCAATGTTGACCATACATAGTGGACTTCTTTGGTCATAGTCAGTGAGGTGTGCATCCTTTGGTTGGTCACTGTGCACGCTAGCCACACCGTGCCACTACTTGTTGAAAATCTGTCTACTCCCTAGTTGATAACTAGTGAAACTCTTTGTTCATGGTCAGTGACATATGCATACTTTGGTTGGTTGTGCATTGTAGCCACACTGTGCCACTACATATTGAAGGTATTTGTACTTGCTAGTCGATAATTAGTATTCACAAACCATTATCTTCCACCCTGACCATTTGTGACTTGGGTTATGAGTTGTCAAAGTTTACCACACTTGGTGACATTATTTGGTCATGGTCAGTGACATATGCCTATTTTGGTTGGTCATCGTGCATGGTATCCACACCGTGCCGCAACGTATTGAAGCTCCTTGTTCTTGCTATTTGATACTTGGTGGTCCCAAACCATTGTTTCCCTCTCTGACCATTTGTGACTCGTATTATGAGTTGTCAATGTTGACCACACACTGCGGATTTCTTTGGTCAAAGGCAGTACATAGGCCTACTTTGGCCGGTCATTGTGCATGGTAGCCACACCGTGCTACTACGGATTGAAGGTCGTTGTACTTGCTAGTTGACAACTGATATTCCCATAGCATTGCTTCCTCCCCTGACCGTTTGTGACTCGTGTTATGGTTGGTCAACATTGACCACCCATATTGAAATTATCTGGTCATGGTCAGTGACATATGCCTAGTTTGGTTGTTTGGTGTGCATGTTAGCCACACCGTGCCAATACGTATCGAATTTATTTTTCCTTTCTTGTCGATACATAGGGTTCCCAAACCATTGTCTCTCCCTCTGACCATTTGTGATTCGTGTTATGAGTTGTCAATGTTGACTAAAAATAGTGGACTTCTTTGGTCATAGTCAGTGACATATGCATCCTTTGGTTGGTCACTGTGCACGCTAGCCACACCGTGCCACTACTTGTTGAAAAGCTTTCTACTTGCTAGTTGATAACTAGTGTTCCCAACCCATGGTTTCCCCCACTGACCATTTGTGACTTATGTTATGAGTTTTCAACGTTGACCACACACTGTGAAATCCGTTTGGTCATGGTTAGTGACATATGCCTACTTTGGGTTGTCCTTGTACATGGTTACCACGCCGTGTCACTACGTATCGAAGGTCTTTGTGCTTTCTAGTTGATAGTTAGTGTTCCCAAACCGTTGTTAGCCCCTCTGTATATCTGTGACTCGTGTTGTGAGTTGTCAACATTGACCACATGAAGTGAAATTCTGTGGTCATGGTCAGTGACATATGCATACTTTGGTTGGTAACTGTGCATTGTATCCACAATGTGCCACTATATATTGAAGGTATTTGTCCTTGCTAGTAGATAACTATTATTTATAAACCATTCTCTTCCAATATGACCATTTGTGACTCGTGTTATGAGCTGTCTAGTTTTACCACACATGGTGGTATTATTTGGTCGTGGTCAGTGACATATGCATACCTTGGTTGGTCATCGTGCATGGTATCCACACCGTGCCATAACGTGTTGAAGGTCATTGTGCTTGCTAGTTGATACCTGGTGTTCCCAAACAATTGTTTCCCCCTCTGACTATTTGTGACTCGTATTATTAGTCGTCAACGTTAACCACACACACCGGATTTCCTTGGTCAAAGGCAGTACATATGACTACTTTGGTCGGTCATTGTGCATGGTAGCCACATCGTGCTACTACTGATTGAAGGGCATTGCACTTGCTAGTTGAGAACTGATATACCCAGACCATTGTTTCCCCCTCTGACCGTTTGTGACTCGTGTTATGGTCGGTGAACGTTGACCACCCATGTTGAAATTCTTTGGTCATGGTCAGTGACATATGCCTAGTTTGGTTGTTTGGTGTGCATAGTAGCCACACCGTGTAACTACGTATTGAAGTTATTTGTCCTTTCTAGTCCATGCATAGGGTTCCCAAACCATTGTCTCTCCCTCTGACCATTTGTGACTCGTGTTATGAGTTGTCAATGTTGACCACGCATACTGGATTTCTTTGGTCATAGTCAGTGACGTATTCATCCTTTGNCGGTCGTCCCCCCCCCCCGGGTCGCGAGCCTATTCTACATTGCGCGTAAGAGGATTCAAACCCAGGACATACCGCTCCAGAGTCTAACTCTATAAGCACAAGTTGTTTCTCCTGTCTAGTCCATGCATAGGGTTCCCAAACCATTGTCTCTCCCTCTGACCATTTGTGACTCGTGTTATGAGTTGTCAATGTTGACCACGCATACTGGATTTCTTTGGTCATAGTCAGTGACGTATTCATCCTTTGGTTGGTCACTGTGCACGCTAGCCAAACAGTGCCACTACTTGTTGAAGTTCTCCGTACTTGCTAGTTGACAACTAGTGTTCCCAAACCATTGTTTCCCCCTCTGACCGTTTGTGACTCGTGTTATGAGTTTTCAATACCGACCACACACTGTGAAACTCGTTTGGTCATGGTTAGTGACGTACGCCTACTTTGGTTTACCACTGTACATGGTTACCACGCCGTGTCACTACATATTAAAGGTATTTGGGCTTTCTAGTTAATAGCTAGTATTCCCAACCCATTGTTATCCCCATTTGACTATCTGTGACTCGTGTTGTGAGTTGTCAACGCTGACCACATGAAGTGAAATTCTTTATTCATGGTCAGTGACATATGCATACTTTGGTTGGTCACTGTGCATTTTAGCCACCCTGTGCCACTACATATTGAAAATATTTGTACTTGCTTGTCGATAACTAGTATTCACAAACCATTATCTTCCACCCTGACCATTTGTGACTCGTGTTATGAGCTGTCAACGTTTACCACACTTCGTGACTTTATTTGGTCATGGTCAGTGACATGTGCCTACTTTGGTTGGTCATTGTGCATGGTATCCACACCGTGCCACAACGTATTGAAGCTCCTTGTGCTTGCTATTTGATACTTGGTGTTCCCAAACCATTGTTCCCCCCTCTAACCATTTGTGGCTCGTAGTATGAGTTGTCAACGTTGACCACACACAGCGGATTTCTTTGGTCAAAGGCAGTACATATGCCTACTTTGGTCGGTCATTGTTCATGGTAGCCACACCGTGCTACTACTGACTGAAGGTTGTTGTACTTGCTAGTTTATAACTGATATTCCCATAGCATTGTTTCCTCCCCTGACCGTTTGTGACTCGTGTT
Organism: Penium margaritaceum; assembly: GCA_023375785.1. NCBI lineage: Eukaryota > Viridiplantae > Streptophyta > Zygnematophyceae > Desmidiales > Peniaceae > Penium > Penium margaritaceum. Next base: position 84,387 of record SZWC01006664.1, read on the forward strand.
ATGGTTGGTCAAAGTTGACCACCCATATTGAAATTCTCTGGTCATGGTTAGTGACATATGCCTAGTCTGGTTGTTTGGTGTGCATATTAGCCACACCGTGCCACTGCGTGTCGAAGTTCTTTGTCTTTATAGTCGATACATAGGGTTCCCAAACCATTGTCTCTCCCTCTGACCATTTGTGACTCGTGTTATGAGTTGTCAATGTTGACCACACATAGTGGACTTCTTCGGTCATAGTAAGTGACATTTGCATCCTTTGGTTGGTCACTTTGCACGCTAGCCACACCGTGCCACTACTTGTTGAAGTTCTTCGTACTTGCTAGTTGACAACCAGTGTTCCCAACCCATGGTTTCCCCCACTGACCATTTGTGACTCATGTTATCAGTTTTCAACGTTGACCACACACTGTGAAATCCGTTTGGTCATGGTTAGTGACATATGCCTACTTTGGTTTGTCACTGTACATGGTTACTACGCTGTGTCACTAAATATTAAAGGTATCTGTGATTTCTAGTTAATAGCTAGTGTTCCCAACCCATTGTTACCCCCTTTTACTATCTGTGACCCGTGTTGTGAGTTGTCAAGGCTGACCACATGAAGTGAAATTTGTAGGTCATGGTCAGTGACATATGCATACTTTGGTTGGTCACTGTGCATTGTAGCCACACTGTGCCACTACATATTGAAGGTATTTGTACTTGCTACTCAATAACTAGTATTCACGAACCATTGTCTTCCACTCTGACCTGTTGTGACTCGTGTTATGAGCTGCCAAAGTTTACCACACTTAGTGACATTATTTGGTCATGGTCAGTGACATATTCCTACTTTGGTTGGTCATCGTGCATGGTATACACACCGTGCCACAACTTGTTGAAGGTACTTGTGCTTGCTATTTGATACCTGATGCTCCCAGACCATTGTTTCCCCCTCTGACCATTTTTTATTCGTATTATGAGTTGTCAACGCTGTCCACACACAGCGGATTTCTTTGGTCAAAGGCAGTACATATGCCTACTTTGGTCGGTCATTGTGCATGGTAGCCACACCGTGCTTAAACTGATTGAAGGTCGATGTACTTGCTAGTTGAGAACTGATATTCCCAGACCATTGTTTCCCCCTCGGACCGTTTGTGACTCGTGTTATGGTTGGTGAATGTTGACCACCCATATTGAAATTCTTTGGTCATGGTCAGTGACATATGCCTACTTTGGTTGTTTGGTGTGCATAGTAGCCACACCGTGCCACTACGTATTGAAGTTATTTGTCCTTTCTAGTCGATACATAGGGTTCCCAAACCATTGTCTCTCCCTCTGACCATTTGTGACTCGTGTTATGGTTGGTGAATGTTGACCACCCATATTGAAATTCTTTGGTCATGGTCAGTGACATATGCCTACTTTGGTTGTTTGGTGTGCATAGTAGCCACACCGTGCCACTACGTATTGAAGTTATTTGTCCTTTCTAGTCGATACATAGGGTTCCCAAACCATTGTCTCTCCCTCTGACCATTTGTGACTCGTGTTATGAGTTTTCAATGTTGATCATCTTAGAAAATAGAATCCCCAGGGTATTTAATTCTTGACAGGTTAGTTGGATCAGCTTTTGCTTGGATTGCTTCTCCTCCTATGTGTAAGAGTCCTGATTTGACACCGCGTCACACATCAGTCATAAACACTTGCACCGCAAGCCTGAATTGCTTGCCAAAGGGAGCTGGAACAATAGAGGAGAGTCCAGACAAATGAATGGTGAAAGAATCACTTCATTACATTAAGAGATGACTGAGTACAAAGCAAACTCCTAAGTATTATAGTTGCTGTCTAGTGCTGATAAATGCAAGTGGTGGTAGTCCAGTTCCTCCTTTCTTGCGCTAAGTGTCCGCGCTCAACGGAGTCTTTAGCAAACGCCTCGGTCAATGATCAACCGGACAGCTTAGCGTTGCTTCGCTCCGTGGTGCCACGCTGGCATTTCCGTCGTTCGCTCGCTCCTGCTCGCTCACTTGAGCCACTGTATGATATTGAGCAAACATCTACAGAATATATCCAATCCCTCTCATCCTCACTTTCAGAACACAGGTACCACGGGCAGGGGAGGCATGGGATTACCCTCTCTCCTGACCCAGAGCAGAGGCACGAAGTAGATAGCAGTAGGGTAGATAGGTTGAGGGTTAGGGGAGAGAGTGGCGACCTCTCCCCTGGCCCTCTTGCACTTTTGCTCCCTGTCATATGAGTTTGGACACAAACTATGCCAGATGTCATCATTCCCCCCTTTTTGGTCCAATCTCATTTGACAGCCACACCGTACGATCTTAACCCATGTTCGTTTTAGTTTGGTGTCATACCAGAATTGATCTCACCCCTTCCTTTTTATTTTACTCAATGTGTAGGCTTGTGAATAGAGTTTGAGAAGTAGATGGGTAGCGATAAGCAATGTGAGTTTTAGAGATGTGAGAGGAAGAGCTGTTGGACCTGTGCCTTTCCTCTCAGTCCTCACTCCGTGTATCCAAAAGATGGACCACGGTTACAGCTTCCCCACTGCCCCTCTCACACTCACAGTCAATCAGGTGATCAATCAAGCAGTCGATGCGCAGTGCGGTGCGGTCAATGAGTCAATGGTGCTCAGGATACAGCGTTGCGATCCTCGCTACCGACAGGTGTCGCAGCCTGGCAGATCACGCAGTCGCATGATAGGTACATCACCCTTTGAGGAGTCCCATACGATCACATAGTTCTGTATGTTGCTTGACGTCAAGTGCCTTTGTGAGGATGTCAGCGTCCTCTTGCTTCATTTCGATGTACACCATGTCGACTTCACCCTCTGTGACAGCATCCCTTACATAGTGAAACTACCTTTTCACATGCTTGGTTCTGTCGTGCAAGACAGGATCTTCTGCCAGTGCGATTGCATTCTGCTTGTCGCAGAAGATAGTAGTTGGTTCTAGCTGGTCAAATCCCAGCTCTCCGAGAAGCATGCGCAGCCATACTGCTTCACGGGTACACTCACTCTGTGAGATGTATTCAGCCTTTGTGGAGGATAGGGCAACCACATGTTGTTTCTTGGAGCGCCATGAGACAGGTCCTCCGTTGAACTTGAAGACATATCCAGAGGTGGACCTGCTGTTCGTCTGATCTCCGGAGAGATTTGCGTCGCAACAACCAGTCAGGAGAGGTCCTGATGTCTTTGTGTAGTGGATGGACATTGTGGACGTCCCCCGGAGATAACGGATGCAGTGCTTGGCAGCTGTGATATGATCCTTTGTTGGTACTTTGCATCCTTGGCTGAGGATCCCAACTGCATACGAAAGATCAGGACGTGTCCCGACAGATGCGTACATCAAGGAGCCAACCATGCTTGGAAACAGTTGCGCTTCGGCTGGGGCGGCCAGCATGTCGGGTGTTGGCGGCTTAGTGAGGCCATGGTTTGACACCAGGGGCGTAGAGACGGGAGTGGAATCGCCCAAGTTGAATTTCTCAGCCATGCGTTGGACGTATGAGGTTTGGGCCAGGTGAACCTGTGGGGAAAGCATGTCGTGGGTTACCTGAATCCCGAGGTAGTAGGTCAGTTGGCCCATATCTGCCATCTCAAAATTCAGGGCCAGTTGTTGTTTGAAGGTGGAGATGACCGGAAGAGAGGGTCCGAAGATGATGAGATCGTCGACGTAGAGGATCACACCGAGGGGGGATGGACCGTGTCGGAAGTATAGAGAGTGGTCAGAGTGGAGTCCTTGGAGATGTTGAGTGAGGAAGAAGTCGTGGATTTTCTTGTTCCATTGCCGGGGAGGTTGCTTCAGCCCGTACAAGGATTTTTTGAGAAGGCAAACAAGATCCCCCTCCCCCCTGCTCAATGAATCCTTCGGGCTGGGTCATGTAAACAGGTTTGTCAAGGTCCCCGTTGAGAAACGCAGACTTCACATCCATTTGATGGAGGTGCCAGCCCTCAGACGCAGCCAGGGCAAGGACCACACGGATGGAGGAGTATTTGGCAACCGGGGCGAAGGTGTCACTGTAGTTGACGCCTAGAACCTGACTGTAGCCGCGGGCGACCAAGCGGGCTTTGTACCTGCACGGATCACCGTTAGCGTCCAGCTTCCGTTTGAAAACCCATTTGCACGTGACCACGGGGGCATTGGCTGGGCGCGGAACAAGGGTCCAGGTGTTCTGTTTTAGCAGTTGCTCAAACTCTTCGAATGTAGCAGCATGCCACTGAGCAGACTCGGGCCTTCTCATGGCATCTTTGTAGCTGGTGGGATCAACCACCTGGGTGACAAGGGCAACATCAGGGAAGTCAGCTGTGCCAGTGGCATCGGCGTAGTGAAGGGCTTCGTGCTGTTGCGCGATGCGGGCAGAGCGTCGTAAAGGAACTAGTTGTACAGCAGGAGCGACTGGAGGGAGTGATGGTTGAGAGAGGAGCTGCACGAGTGGGATAGCTGAATAGGAAGGCTTGTGTTCTGGAGGAACGATGGGAGGCAAGACGCCTTCATGCTCGTCAAGGGTAGGGTCAACCGAGAACTTCTGGAGTGTGGTGGCAGTGTCATCATCGGCATCCAGGACGGAGAGAGGCGTGAGCTGTGGTAAGGTGTTGGAGATGGACCTGTCCTGAAAGGATTCATCAAAGGAAACACTGCGGCTGCGGAACACACGCTTGTTAGTGTTATCCCATAGACGATAGGAGTTGCCTCCTTCTTCATATCCCAAGAGGAAAGCCTTCCTGTTGTGAGCAGCCAGTTTTGTTCTTTCTTCTGGATGAATCCAGGCGTACGCAGTGCATCCAAAGATCCGGAAGTAACTGACGTTCGGGCGATGTCCCACCCATGCTTCATAAGGCAGTCCACATCCTGAAGGGATCCCCTTTGTCGGCAGGCGGTTGGTGATGTAAGCCGTGGTGGAAATTGCCTCAGCCCAAAACTTAGTGGAGAACCCGGTTGTATGAAGCATGATGCGTGCACGGTCCAGCAGGGTGCGATTCATCCTCTCGGCTTTACCGTTTTGTTGAGGTGTATATGGCACCGTTGTTTGGTGGATGATCCCTTTGCTGTGGTAGTAACGTTTCAAGACAGATTTGATGAATTCACCGCCATTGTCTGTCCTCACCTTTTTGACGGAGAGATCAGTCTGGTTCTCAATCTCACGGATCCAGGAGATGATGATGTCAGGAGCCTCTGATTTGTAGCGAAGAAACCTTACCCACATGTAGTGAGTGAAGTCATCAAGGATGACCAGGAAATAGCTCTTCTCTTGCATGGATTTCTCTTTCAAATAGAAGATATCCATGTGAAAGAGTTCAAGATGTTGAGATGTGGAGGCTTCACCATAGGAGGGAAATGAATCTTGAGTTTGCTTGCCGGAGAGGCAACCTGTGCATGGGTTGGTGGAGGTAGGGAGGCAGATATTGGGGAGATCGTGTACAAGTTCTTTTGCTGAAATGTTGTGGAGAGTCTGATAGCCAACATGGCCCAGTCTTTGGTGCCATAGAGAAGCCGTGGATGTAGTGGCGTTGTTGGCGACTGGAACTTCAGCAACCAGAGTAAGAGTGTTGGCAGCGGCAAAGGCCATCTCAGGCTCTTCATCTGCTCGTGGTGGAGATTTTGTATCCAACACTGTCAGATTTCCTTGACGTCTGGCAATGGCAGTTGTCTTCCCATCTGCCGTGTACACTCTGCAGTTCTTGTCGACGTCGAAAGTCACTTTGAGTCCTTTGTCGTTGAGCCTTGTGACTGACAGCAAGGTGGCAGCCAAATCAGGGACATAGAGAGTCTCCTTGAATAGTCGAACAGTTGTTTTATCCTCCAGTTCAATGGCCACTCTGACAGTACCGATGTCGATAGCAGGAATATTTCGTACATCTCCAACGCGGACTGCTTTTGGTACTGCCAAGTCTTTGTAGTCAATGAACCAGGTCTTGTGGCATGTCATGTGTCTTGTACAGCCTGAGTCAATTATCCAGGCCAAGACACCAGCAGCGATGAGGAATGCACTGTCAATGGAACAGAATGCCATCTCTTCCAAGACGAGGTGACTGTGATCATGTTGTGTGTCGTTCTTGAAGTGCTCAAGAGGTTGATGTTGGTCTGCACCAACTGGTCGTGTGGCTCAGAGTTCTGTTCCTTCGTGTGTTGAAGTTGATTCATCTATATGAAGCTGTGGAGCAACAATTTCACCAAGCTTAGTCATAACAGCTTCTTTGACATCTTCTGCAACAGACGTGAGAAGAGCATGTTGCTGTTGTGGAGAGCCACGGCGTGGAAGTGAGCACACTATGAAGGTGTGTCCTTTCTTGCCACATTTGTAGCAAGTTACATTGGCAATCCGGTTTGCATCAAAAGGTTGTTCTTGCTATTGTCCTTGATTTCGCAGGTTGTCTGGATGGAAGGGTAGCAGCTCCTGGTGCTGATAGGTGGATCAAGTTACATGTCCAGAGGAGGATGCCAGTCGACTTTGGCCGTAGCTCTTCCCATTGCCATATGCTTCATACTTATTATGCTGTTGGTTTTGTAGAGCGGCGTACAGTGCAGAATCTCCTCCTGCTTCTTTAATAAGCTTGTCTTCCGCATGCATCAGGGCTTCACAGGCCTTCTCCATGGCCAGCTTGTATGGAGATGTGTTGGCAGCTGCTCCGGCTGGTGCGGCTTCGCCCGCTTGAGCATTCTCAGCATTGGCCGCTTCCAGAGCTTTTAGTCGATCATCAAATGCACGTCCTTGGTCTTGAAACGTGAGGAGCCTCTCGATCGTTTGTTCAAATCTGCTTGGCAGGCCGCTGAATAGTGTGAGAATCAGGACCCTTTCTGAGATGGGTTCTCCCATACTTGTGATGTGGCTAGCAAGGGTTTTGATGTATGTGATGTGATCTTCAAGTCGAGTGCCTTCAGCCATTCTTTGTTGATGGAACTCTTTGAGTAGGATACTGAGCTCCAGGTCACTTACTTTGTCGTATCTCTGTTTTAGTGCCTTCCAGGCCACTTTTGGATCCAAGGTGTCGTTCATATCACAGATCAGAAACTTGAGTCATTCTGTGACATGCAGGGCTATGATTGAGAAAGCTTGGTCGCACCTGCGTTGCCATAGGAATTTCTGTTCTGCTTTCACTGCTGCGTCGAGTGTCTCTGTGGGTGGATCCGAAACCACACCCCATAGTCCATTGTTCAACAGGACCAGCTTGATGTTAAATGCGAACTTGTGGTAGTCTTCTCCATCAAAAGGTTCGAACTTGAACTGTTATCCATTGAATGACGCCATGCAGGCGCCCTTTCACGTGATGTTGCGACAACTTCGTGACAGTTCAGAGCTTCTCAGTGAGTCGTGGGGCCCTTCAAAAAATCGAATCGACCTGTTTTTAGCACCCTGCTCTGATACCACGTGTTAGAAAATATAATCCCCAGGGTCTTGAATGCTTGATAGGTCAGTTGGATCTGCTTCTGCTTGGATTGCTTCTGCTCCTATGTGTGAGAGTCCTGATTTGACACCGCGTTACACATCAGTCATAAACACTTGCACCGCAAGCCTGAATTGCTTGCCAAGGGGAGCTGGAACAATAGAGGAGAGTCCAGACGAATGAATGGTGAAAGAATCACTTCATTACATTAAGAGATGACTGAGTACAAAGCAAACTACTAAATAGTCTAGTTGCTGCCTAGTGCTGAGAAATACAAGTGGTGGTAGTCAAGTTCCTCCTGTCCTGCGCTAAGTGTCCGCGCTAAACGGAGTCTTCAGCAAACGCCTCGGTCAATGATTGACCGGACATCTTAGCGTTGCTTCGCTCCATGGTGCCACGCTGGCATTTCCGTCGTTTGCTCGCTCCTGCTCTCTCACTTGAGCCACTGTATGATATTGAGCAAACATCTACAGAATATATCCAATCCCTCTCATCCTTACTTTCAGAACACAGGTACCACGGGCAGGGGAGGCATGGGATTACACCCTCTCCTGACCCAGAGCAGAGGCACGAAGTAGATAGCAGTAGGGTAGATAGGTTGAGGGTCAGGGGAGAGAGTGGCGACCTCTCCCCTGGCCCTCTTGCACTTTTGCTCCCTGTCATATGAGTTTGGATACAAACTATGCCAGATGTCATCAGATCACACATAGTAGACTTCTTCGGTCATAGTCAAGGACATATGCATCCTTTGGTTGGTCACTGTGCACGCTAGCCACACCGTGCCACTACTGTTGAAAATCTTTCTACTTGCTAGTTGATAACTAGTGTTCACAACCCATTGCTTACCCCTCTGACCATTTGTGATTCGTGTTATGCGTTTTCAACGTTGACCACACACTGTGAATTTCGTTTGGTCATGGTTAGTGACATATGCCTACTTTGGTTTGTCACTCTACATGGTTACCACTCCATGTCACTACGTATCGAAGGTCTTTGTGCTTTCTATTTAGTAGCTAGTGTTCCCAAACCGTTGTTAGCCCCCCTGAATATCTGTGACTTGTGTTGTGAGTTGTCAACATTGACCACATGAAGTGAAATTCTTTGGTCATGGTCAGTGACATATGCATACTTTGGTTGGTCACTGTGCATTGTAGCCACACTGTGCCACTACATATTGAAGGTATTTTTACTTGCTAGTCGATAAATAGTATTCACAAACCATTATCTTCCACCCTAACCATTTGTGACTTGTGTTATGAGTTGTCAAAGTTTACCACACACGGTGGCGTGGTGACATTCTTTGGTCATGGTCAGTGACATATGCATACCTTGATTGGTCATCGTGCATGGTATCCACACCGTGCCACAACGTATTGTAGCTCCTTGTGCTTGCTATTTGATACTTGGGGTCCCCAAAGCATGGTTTCCCCCTCTGACCATTTGTGACTCGTATTATGAGTTGTCGACGTTGACCAGACACAACGCCTTTCTTTCGTCAAAGGCCGTGCATATGCCTACGTTGGTCGGTCATTGTGCCTGGTAGCCACACCGTGCTACTAATGACTCAAGGTCGTTGTACTTGCTGGTTGACAACTGATATTCCCATAGCATTGTTTCCTCCCCTGACCGTTTGTGACTCGTGTTATGGTTGGTCAACGTTGACCACCCATATTGAAATTCTCTGGTCATGGTCAGTGACATATGCCTAGTTTGGATGTTTGGTGTGCATATTAGCCACACCATGCCACTACGTATTGAAGTAATTTGTCCTTTCTAGTCCATGCATAGGGTTCCTAAACCATTGTCTCTCCCTCTAACCATTCGTGACTCGTGTTATGAGTTGTCAATGTTGACCACACATAGTGGACTTCTTCGGTCATAGTCAGTGACGTATGCATCCTTTGGTTGGTCACTGTGCACGCTAGCCACACCGTGCCACTACTTTTTGAAGTTTTTCGTAGTTGCTAGTTGATAACTAGTGTTCCTAACCCATTATTTCCCCCTCTGATCATTTGAGACTCGTGTGACAAGTTCGCAACGTTGACCACACACTGCGAAATTCGTTTGGTCATGATTAGTGACATATGCCTACTTTGGTTTGTCATTGTACATGGTTACCATGCCGTGTCACTACGTATTGAAGGTATTTGTGCTTTTTAGTCGATAGCTAATGGTCCCAAACCAATATTACCCCCCTTTGACTATATGTGACTTGTGTTGTGAGTTTTCAATGATGATCACATGAAGTGAAATTTATTGGTCATGGTCAGTGACATGTGCATACTTTGGTTGGTCACAGTGCATGGTAGCCACGATGTGCCACCACATATTGAAGACATTTGTACTTGCTACTCGATGACTAGTATTCACAAACCATTGTCTTCCACCCTGACCATTAGTGACTCGTGTTATGAGTTGTCCAAGTTTACCACACTCAGTGACATTATTTGGTCATGGTCAGTGACATATGCCTACTTTGGTTGGTCATCGTGCATGGTATCCACACCATGCCACAACTTAATGAAGGTCCTTGTGCTTGCTAGTTGATACCTTGTGTTCCCAAACCATTGTCTCCCCCTCTAACCATTTGTGACTCCTATAATGAGTTGTCAACGCTGACCACACACAGCGGATTTCTTTGGTCAAATGTAGTACATAGGCCTACTTTGGTCGGTCATTGTGCATGGTAGCCACACCGTACATATACTGATTGAAGGTCTATGTACTTGCTAGTTGAGAACTGATATTCACATACGATTGTTTCCCCCTCTGACCGTTTGTGACTCGTGTTATGGTTGGTGAATGTTGACCACTTATATTGAAATTCTTTCATCATGGCCAGTGACATATGCCTAGTTTGGTTGTTTGGTGTGCATAGTAGCCACACCGTGCCACTACGTATTGAAGTTCTTTGTCCTTTCTAGTTGATTCATAGGGTTCCCAAATTATTGTCTCTCCCTCTGACCATTTGTGACTCGTGTTATGAGTTGTCAATGTTGACCATACATAGTGGATTTCTTCGGTCATAGTCAGTGACGTGTGCATCCTTCGGTTGGTCATTGTGCACGCTAGCCACACCGTGCCACTGCTTGTTGAAAATCTTTCTACTTGCTAGTTGATAACTAGTGATACCAACCCATGGTTTCCCCCACTGACCATTGGTGACTCGTGTTATGAGTTCTCAACGTTGACCACACACTGTGAAATCCGTTTGGTCATGGTTTGTGACATATGCCTTCTTTGGTTTGTCATTGTACATGGTTACCATGCCGTTTCATTGCGTATCGAAGGTCTTTGTGCTTTATTGAAGACAGCTAGTGTTCCCAAACCATTGTTTGCCCCCTCTGACTGTCTTTGGCTCGTGTTGTGAGTTGTAAATGTTGACCACATGAAGTGAAATTCTTAGTTCATGGTCAGTGATATATGCATACTTTGGTTGGTCACTGTGCATTGTAGCCACATTGTGCCACTACATATTGAAGGTATCTGTACTTGCTAGACGATAACTAGTCTTCACAAACCATCATCTTCCACCCTGACCATTTGTGACTCGTGTTATGAGTTGTCAAAGTTTACCACACTTAGTGACATTATTTGGTCATGGTCAGTGATATATGCCTCCTTTCGTTGGTCATCGTGCATGGTATCCACACCGTGCCACATCGTATTGAAGGTCCTTGTGCTTGCTATTTGACACTGGGTGTTCCCAAACCATTGTTTCCCCCTCTGACCATTTGTTACTCGTATTATGAGTTGTCAATGTTGACCACACACAGTGGATTTCTTTGGTCAAAGGCAGTACATATGCCTACTTTGGTCGGTCATTGTGCATGGTAGCCACACCGTGCTACTACTGACTGAAGGTCGTTGTACTTGCTAGTTGGTATCCAGTAGTCCCAAACCATTGTTTCCCCCTCTGACAATTCGTGACCCATATTATGGGTTGTCAACGTTGACCCCACATAGTAAAATTATTTCGTCATGGTAAGTGGCACATGCCTAAGCTGGTTGGTCATTGTGCATGGTAGCCACACCGTTCCACTACTTGTTGAAAGTCTTTGTACTTCCTAGTCAAGAAATAGCAAAAGGTTTCCCCCTTTGACACCAGGTCGGTTTTTTTTGTATTTGTTACGCGTAGGTGCCGTCACTGGAATACTCCCTCCCACCCCCCTAGAGGGATTTTCCGTGGACGACATGGAGGACAGATTTGCGACCGCATTATGACACCCCCCTACCCCCCCACGGCTTAGGCTCGAAGGTAGAGTTGAGCTATCACAACACGGCCGCCCCTCCCCCCCTAGGTCGCGAGCCTATTCTATATTACGTGTACGAGGATTTAAACCCAGGACCTACCGCTCCAGAATCTAACTCTACAAGCACGAAGCCAACTCACATGGTGTTCATATGATGTCCAAATGACATTATAAGGGTTCCTATGGGTAAATGGCATAAAATAAGGGGGTGTAAGACTAGAGGGTAGTTTTCAAAAGTATGACTGATAACAAAGTTAGTTTAAGCATAAACAAATGGCACAGATGGAGTTTCAAATTTTGCAATTTTGATCTTGAATAACCTCTCAACCATTGCTCCGATTGACCAGCCATAAGAAGGAAAGTGGACTACACAGTGAAACTCTTTGTATGGTAGTCAGTGACACAAGCATACTTTGGTTGGTCATTGTGCATAGTAGCCACACCGTGCCACCACTTATCGAAGGTCTTTGTACTTGCTCGTCGATACCGAGTATATCAAAACCATTGTTTCTCCCTCTGCCCATTTTTGACTTGTATTATGAGTTGTGAATGTTGACCACACACTCTAAACTTCTTTCGTCATGACCAGTGATGTATGCCTACTTGGGTAGGTCATTGTGCACGGTAGCCACACCGTGCCAATACATACGAAAAATCTTTGTACTCGCTAGAAGATCCATAGTGTTTTGAAACCATGTTTTCCCCATCTGACCATTTATGACTCATGTTATGGGTTGTGAACGTTGACCACCCATATTGAAATTCTTTGGTCATGGTTAGTGTAATATGCCTAGTTTGGTTTGTCAATGTACGTGGCTACCACGCCGTGTAACTACGTATTCAAGTTCTTTGTGCTTTCTAGTTGATAGCTGGTGTTCCCACACCATTGTTACCCCCCTCTGACTATCAGTGACTCGTGTTGTGAGTTGTCAACATTGACCACATGAAGTGAAATTCGTTGGTCATGGTCAGTGACATATGCATACTTTGGTTGGTCATTGTGCATGGTAGCAACGCTGTGCTACTACATATTGAAGGTATTTGTACTTGATAGTTGATAACTATTATTCACAAACTATTATCCTCCACCATGACCATTTGTGACTCGTGTTACGAGTTGTCGAAGTTTACCACACATGGTGACATTCTTTGATCATGGTCAGTGACAGATGCATACCTTGGTTGGTCATTGTGCATGGTATCCACACCGTGCCACAACGTATTGAAGGTCATTGTCCTTGCTAGTTGATACCTGGTGCTCCCAAACAATTGTTTCCCCCTCTGACTATTTGTGACTCGTACTATGAGTTGTCAATGTTGACCACACACATCGGATTTCTTTGGTCAAAGGCAGTATATATGCCTACTTTGGTCGGTCATTGTGCATGGTAGCCACACCGTGCTTCTACTGATTGAAGGGCGTTGTACTTGCTAGTTGAGAACTGATATTCCCGGACCATTGTTTCCCCCTCTGACCGTTTGTGACTGGTGTTATGGTTGGTGAACGTTGACCACCAACATTGAATTTTTTGGTCATGGTCAGTCACATATGCCTAGTTTGGTTGTTTGGTGTGCATAGTAGCCACACCGTGCCACTACGTATTGAAGTTATTTGTCCTTTCTAGTCCATGCATAGGGTTCCCAAACCATTGTCTCTCCCTCTCACCATTCGTGACTCGTGTTATGAGTTGTCAATGTTGACCACGCATACTGGATTTCTTCTATCATAGTCAGTAACGTATTCATCCTCTGGTTGGTCACTGTGCACGCTAGCCAAACGGTGCCACTACTTGTTGAAGTTCTTTGTACTTGCTAGTTGACAACTAGTGTTCCCAACCCATTGTTTCCCCCTCTGACCATTTGTGACTCGTGTTATGAGTTTTCAATATTGACCACACACTGTGAAATTCGTTTGGTCATGGTTAGTGACATATGCCTACTTTGGTCGGTCATTGTGCATGGTAGCCACACCGTGCTTCTACTGATTGAAGGGCGTTGTACTTGCTAGTTGACAACTAGTGTTCCCGACCCATTGTTTCCCCCTCTGACCATTTGTGACTCGTGTTATGAGTTTTCAATATTGACCACACACTGTGAAATTCGTTTGGTCATGGTTAGTGACATATGCCTACTTTGGTTTGTCACTGTACATGGTTACAACGCCGCTTCACTACATATTAAAGGTATTTGTGCTTTCTAGTTAATAGCTAGTGTTCCCAAACCATTGTTTTCCCCCTTTGATTATCTGTGACTCGTGTTGTGAGTTGTCAACACTGACCACATGAAGTGAAACTCGTTGGTCATGGTCAGTGACATATGCATACGTTGGTTGGTCACTGTGCATGGTAGTCACGCTGTGCCACAACATATTGAAGGTATTTGTACTTGCTACTCGATAACTAGTATTCACGAACCATTGTCTTCCACTACGACCATTTTTGAATCGTATTATGAGCTGTCAAAGTTTACCACACTTAGTGACATTATTTGGTCATGGTCAGTGACATATGCCTACTTTGGTTGGTCATCGTGCGGTCAACATTTACAACTCACAACACGAGTCACGGATAGTGAGAGGGGGCTAACAATGGTTTGGGAACACTAGATGTCAACAAGAAAGCACAAAGACCTTTGATACGTAATGACACGGCGTGGTAACCATGTACACTGACAAACCAAAGTAGGCATATGTCACAAACCATGACCAAACGGATTTCACAGTGTGTGGTCAACGTTGAAAACTCATAACACGAGTCACAAATGGTCACTGAGGAAACCATGGGTTGGGAAAACTAGCTATCAACTAGCAAGTAGAAGGAATTTCATCAAGTAGTGGCACGGTGTGGCTATCGTGCACAATGACCAACCAAAGGATGCATATGTCACTGACTATGACCGAAGAAGTCCACTATGTGTGGTCAACATTGACAACTCATAACAAGAGTCACAAATGGTCAGAGGGAGAGACAATGGTTTGGGAACCCTATGTATCAACTAGAAAGGACAAAGAACTTCGATACGTAGTGGCACAGTATGGCTAATATGCACACCAAACAACCAAACTAGGCATATGTCACTGACAATGACCGGAGAATTTCAATATGGGTGGTCAACGTTGACCAACCATAACACGAGTCACAGACTGTCAGGGGAGGAAACAATGCTATGGGAATATCAGTTCTCAACTAGCAAGTACAACAACCTTCTGTCAGTAGTAGCACGGTGTGGCTACCATGCACAATGACCGACCAAAGTAGGCATACGTACTGCCTTTGACCAAAGAAATCCGCTGCATGTGATCAACGTTGACAACTCATAACCCGAGTCACAAATGGTCAGAGGAGAAAACAATGGTTTGAGAACACCAAATATCAAATAGCAATCACAAGGAGCTTCAATACGTTGTGGCACGGTGTGGATACCATGCACGCTGACCAACCAAAGTAGGCATATGTCACTGACCATGACCAAATAATGTCACTAAGTGTGGTCAATTTTGACAACTCATACCATGAGTCCCAAATGGTCAGGGTGGAAGATAATGGTTTGTAAATACTAGTTATCGACTAGCAAGTACAAATACATTCAATATGGATTGGCACAGTGTAGCTACAATGCAAAGTGACCAACCAAAGTATGCATATGTCACTGACCATGAACAAAGAATTTCACTTCATGTGGTCAACATTTACAAGTCACAACACGAGTCACGGATAGTCAGAGGGGGCTAACAATGGTTTGGGAACACTAGCTGTCAACAAGAAAGCACAAAGACCTTTGATACGTAATGACACGGCGTGGTAACCATGTACAGTGACAAACCAAAGTAGGCATATGTCACAAACCATGACCAAACGGATTTCACAGTGTGTGGTCAACGTTGAAAACTCATAACACGAGTCACAGATGGTCAGTGGGGAAAACCATGGGTTGGGAACACTAGTTTTCAACTAGCAAGTAGAAAGATTTTCAACAAGCAGTGGCACGGTGTGGCTAGCGTGCACGGTGACCAACCAAAGGATGCACACGTTATTGACTATGACCGAAGAAGTCCATTGTGTATGGTCAACATTGAAAACTCACAACACGAGTCACAAATGGTCAGAGGAAGAGACAATGGTATGGGAACACTATGTTGTCACGCACAACTCTGCCGCAGCTCCACAAAAGAAGTAACCCGCGGAATGGAGACCAAGGATGAAGAGGATCCGCGCACAGAATGCTGGCTCCCGTGGATGCGGTTGAGCGAGGGGTAGCGCGGATCCGGGGGAGGCAAGGGCGAGGGAATTGATGGGAAGTCCGCTGCAGGAAAATAACTTGTCTGCGGCGGTTCTTCTCAAGTCGAAGAGCTTAGGGCAAGGCGGGAAGCAGTAGAGGGAAGAGCCGCGGTGCAAAGGGAACAGGGACAAGTCGCAGTAAAATCCGCGGCCACTGACAAAGCAGAGGCAGAACAGTGGAGGAACTGAGCAATCAGGGGAGAAAACTTCCAATCAGCATAAGCGACCAAGCATTAATGACGGAGTAGTCCCGGGAAACGCACCGCGGAAGACGAAGATTCAAGGAAGAACACGAAGAATTGCGTGCACAAACCAGGGATGGAGAACATGATCAACAGAAGATAGGCAGTGTGTGTGTGAGTGGGACGAGACCCGCGGTGCGTAGCCACACCGCGCAGAGTCCAAATTGGAGGAAGTAGGATGGTGTGAGAGGGATGATACCGACGGCGTGTAGACACGCTGTGCGGAATCCCAAGTAGAAAAGGGCTCCACTACCAATAGCACAAGTGCAACTCAGACTTGCTTGTCGTCCAAAACATTCCATATACTCCGCAATCTGCTTTATCAAAGTCATTGGCATACTCTCATTCCTGAGCTCCGCCCATTGCCCCCTTGCCCTCAGTTACTCTCGGAGTCCGGTTTGCGGGCTGTGGGAGTAAGTGCGTGAAGAACCGAAAGTCCGAGTGAGGTGGGCTGCCGGCTGTGTCCCTTGCTTGCACACGTCCGCGGAACGGGGTTCCGCGGAGAGGAGTCGGACGCCACGAGGTGGTGGACTCCCGTGTGGGAAGAAGTGGAACGCGGAGCATCACTCATCGGTGAGGTGCCTGCGCATAGGTCTAGACCTNGTGGGAGTAAGTGCGTGAAGAACCGAAAGTCCGAGTGAGGTGGGCTGCCGGCTGTGTCCCTTGCTTGCACACGTCCGCGGAACGGGGTTCCGCGGAGAGGAGTCGGACGCCACGAGGTGGTGGACTCCCGTGTGGGAAGAAGTGGAACGCGAAGCATCACTCATTGGTGAGGTGCCTGCGCATAGGTCTAGACCTGTGGTCCGCGGAATAGCTCATAATCGGAAGTTTGTCATTGTGGGTTGCCGTACTCTAGCGGGACGCGGAGTGTCACTTTTCATTAAGGTGTATGCGCAGCAGTCCCAAACCTGTGGTCCGCGGAATAGCCCCTAACCTGAAGGTAACTGTCTTGCTGCTCACTTGTGGACAAATAGTAGTAGTAAAGTGCATGATCCGCAGAGATCCGCGGAGAGTAGCCGTCCACAGAGAAATCAGGGACGCGGCAAAATTGGGGGTATCAGTCTCATGGTGCGGTGAGCGTGGAGAGTTCTTTGCTCTTTGCCAGCAGAACTGCACGTGCCTTTCAGATCAGTCATTGATGTCGGAAGCCAGCTTTGTGCATCAGGACACTGGGCGACGGTAGCAGCAACCATCGGCGCGGTGCTTCCTACCACGACGGGCTGCGACCCACACAGGGAGCAAGGACTCCTCACCAGTACCGTCCTGAGCGGCAGTCAGTTCCTCACCAGGCCCCGATCCGCTCGTCCAGCACCGACGAGTGACCGAGTGTCTGGAGCAGCTACACGGGTGCCGCATTATGGATGCGCTGGGCGAACACGTGGAGGTGGATACTCCGCAGCCCCACCTGCGGCCCTCCCCCCGCCACATGCTGCGACTACGTTGACGACTAACCGCAGCACCATCCCGCAGCTGCAATACATCCGTTCCGAGCCCGCCAACATTCCCCGGCTGGACCCCTTCAAAGGTGCCCTGGAGGAAGACCCCTGGGTCTGGCTCAAACAAATCATCCTTTATGCTAGCATCGGCCGGATTCCGCCCGACCTCTGTCTCGCCACCGCGGAACTCCACCTTCAGGGAGCGGCACCGGACTGGCACAACACACGAGCACCTTTTCCATCTTTTGAGGATTTTGGCAACGCTCTCATAGAACGCTTCAAACAACTGACAAAAGAAGAGGCGCTGCGGAAGATTGAGAAGGATGTCATGCGCAAAGACGAGGACATTCGCAGATTCTTGGACCAGTTCCTGACCTGGGCCTCAGTGGCCAAGAGTCCACAGGGGGAAGGCCTGCCACTATGGGTTCTGTTACAAAACCTCATCCGCGCGCTTCTAGATGAGATCAACAGTCTCATGATAGCTGACCGTTACCCATCCTTGCAAGATGCGATGCGAGACGCTACGGCTATCTTCACCAGACAGCGGTCGACCCGACAATACCAGGGCGCCAATACCCACACACCCTCATCTTCACCCACTCTACCTCCGCAGCAGCCGAAGTCGAAAGCTTGTTACACGTGCGAGAGCCTGGAACACATCGCTTGGGATTGCCCTCGCAAGCGACAAGCGGCTCCGCGCCCTGAGCCAGTCTCCCAGGATCCTATGGCTCAGCAGTGGCAGTAATACTACAACCAGGCGTGGTCGGGCCAACAGCAGCAGCATCAGCCACAACAACAGCAACAGCTACAGCCACCACATCCGCCCCCCACTGGACAGGCACAGGCGACTCAGGGAACGGGTCCGGGTATCTTGCCAAATCCGGTGCAAAACCCCACGACCGGCGCTCGCAATGTGCAGCTGGGATTGCCCATGGCGGAGGACGAGACTACCGAGGTGGCACCAACGCCGGAGGAGACGGAGCTCATCACACGCGCCCGTCGAATCAAAATCTGCGGATGGGATCTACAGGAGGCTGCATAGGTACAAGACGACCTGCGGCGACGAGCGGAAGCTGCCGAGGACCGGCTATAAGAGGCCATAACGGCCCGCTCCATGCGACCCCCGGAGAAGCACCGCCAACCAGATCCTGAGCCTACGATACTTCCAGCTGTTGCACACAACTCGCCTGCGTCTCAGCCTACTCCCACCATTGCAGCTGACTCCGCTGACCCAGTCCACAAACGTTTTACCACCCTTATTGCCTCTGTGAACTTCTTTGAATTCCTCCGCCTTCATCGCGAGTTGGCTCCGCGGCTTAGAGAGGAATTCACCAAAGCCAATCACCGCCTCCAGACCGTGGGCATCTCCCTTGCCTGCACCGCTCCGCCCCACGGCTCCCAGAACACCCGACGCGTTGTGGCAGAGGTACCACCCGCATTAACTACAGAAGAGTGGGGCTGGGCACCCCAACCCCTGGAACCACCCCGCCGCGACGACCGCCACTACAAAGTGGCCTATTGTGTGGTCTGGATCCGTGGACGCAAGTTCTTGGCCATCATTGACACAGGGGCGACCCACACTACTGTGGCCCTCCGCGTCCTCTACCTCGTTGGATGAACAGACCGCGTCATCCCAACGCGGCGGCTGTTTAGTAACTCCGCGGGAGGACTAGATTACGGGGATGGCGAAGTACGGGGCTTGCCCTTGCAGGTGGGTACCCTGCATGAACCAATGGATGTCCAAGTGACCCAGTCGCGGACCTATGACGTTCTCCTCGGCATGGACTATCTCCTTCCGCGACACGGCAAGCTTCTGTTTTCCCTAGGTGTCATGCATCTCACATCCGCCACGGGCACAAAAGAGTACGCCCTCATCACCGTGGGCGATCGTGTCACGGTGCCTGTGGCCGATGTCCCAACCTTCTCCCTCTCTGATGCGGCACGGGAAGATGCCATTGCACGTTCCCTGAGCAACCTGGCAACGGCAGATGATGTTCTGGATGCAGAACAGGTTCATATCAAAGAGTGGCGTGAACTTTCCACGGAGCACGCGGAAGCAGGGGTGCGTGCCAACCTTCTGGGATTATGTCAGCAAGGCGAGCACGCATTTGGTCCAGGCCTCCCCTTGGACGATGGCGACGACTTCTACCCCATCCGTGAGCAGCTGCCACCTCCACCACCGCGGTGGGACCACATCCTTCACCCTTGCCTCGCATCATCCCAGAAGCAAGACTTCCGGGACTTGCTGGACTCCTTCACTGACATCTTTGTTGGGTCCGCAACGGACCTTGGAGCAGTCAACGCCTCTCATGTCGTCAACAGTGGCTCAGCTACCGCGGTTAAACAGAAGGTCCGCCGGATCCTCCCGGATCAAGAACAGATCATCAACGACGGTCTCGCGGAGTTGAAGGCGCAAGGCCTGATCGTTCCCATCGTCAGCCCTTGGCGTGCCAACTTGGTCATCGTCGTAAAACCGGACGGCTCCAAACACTTCTGTGTGGATTTTCGTGACCTCAACCGTGTCACCGAGGAAGATGCCTACCCTATGCCGCTGATCGTCGACATACAGGAGCGTCAACAGGGGCGCGGATGGTTCACAAAGCTTGACGTCAAGGCAGCCTTCCACGCCGTCCCCATGCACCCGGACTCCATCGCCAAAACGGCCTTTGTCACCCCTGAAGGCCTCTACGCTTTCATCCGCATGCCCTTCGGTCTCCGCAATGCAAGCGCCACGTTTCAGCGCGTCATGGATTCAACCCTCCGCGGTATTCCCAATGTGAGCCGCTACATCGACGACATCATGGTTGCCGCTCACAGCTTCGAGGACCTCTTCTCCTCCCTCTCTGCTGTCTTCGCTGCACTCCACGCTGCGAATCTTAAACTCAAGGCCGCCAAGTGTTCCATTGGCGCCGCGGAGATGGAGTTCTTGGGCTTTTTCATAAGTGCCGACGACATCAGAACCGACCCCACATAAATCGCCGCCGTCCAGGAATGGCGCCAACCCACTACTGCGGGGCAGGTTAAGATCTTCCTGGGCTTTGTCTCCTTCTATCGCAAGTTTGTCCGCGACCATGCACGTATCATCCGCCCGCTGCAGCAATTGACCCATCAGGACATCCCATTTGAGTGGACTCCGGAGTGTGCAGCTGCCTGGGCAGAAATCAAGCATCGTTTGGTCACCGCGCCTATGCTGGAATTCCCTGACTTCAACCTCCCCTTCGCCATCACAACCGACTGGTCACGGGAAGGCCTTGGCGCGGTCCTGTCACAGTTGGTCCAGGAACCGATCCAGCGGGTGATTGCATATGCCAGCCGCGCCCTCACTGACGGTGAGCGGAACTACCCACCAGTGAAGGGCGAATGCTTGGCTGTGCTGTGGGCTCTCCAACACTTTCGCGACTACATCAAGAACGGCAAGCCTTTCACGGTCTTGACGGATCATCAGGCGCTGCAGTGGCTGCTCACGACGTAGAACCATGAGGGCATCTTGGCCAAGTGGGCCCTCCACTTGCAACGCTACACTATGAAAATCAAGTATCAGCCACCGCTCGCCAACCGCAACGCGGATGCTCTCAGCCGCCTCCCTCGCGAAGACTGGCCGCACCCCACAGACCCACAACATAACCTCCAGGAGTCTCCTCATGCAGCTACCTTCCCCCCCGCGGATGCTGAGCCCCAGTGGGAGGGCGTCGCTCGCGAATTCACGGAGGAGGAATCCGCAGTCGCGTACCAATTCCTGTCCGAGCCGGATCCTGCTGAGTGCTCGGGCGCCGCGGAGACCCTCCCTGCTGTTGGCCTTCAGCTTGCCCGCCGCTTCAACCCCACCATCCGCGGATGGACATTAGAGGAGGTCGCAGCACACATTCCTCCTCGCTCTTCTCGGCCACCATCCCGCCGGACTCCCATGGCTGCGCCGATTGCCACCGCATCCCCTACGATGTCCCCCTCACCCTCAGCCTCCCCTCTTCTTGACACATGTCACCCCCTCTCCCTGGTCGACTTCCTCCTTCATTCCCCCGCGTCTGCGGAGTGACTCCAGGCACTCTTTTCCTCCCACAATGTCTCTCTCCCCCGTCGGCATCCGCCTCTCTTGCACCCTCGACCGTGATACAGGTGTCCGCATGGTGGCCCATGCAATCGTCACAGCACACTCCCGCGTCCAAGAAGATGCCTCCCGTGCGCCATGCACATGGGCCCCTGCCCCGTTGGTCCCCGGTCCACCAACACCGGACGAGGTCCACATGGCATGGTGCTATGTCTGGGTATGTGGCCGCAAGTTCGTGGCCATCGTGGACACTGGCGCCACTCATACCACCATCGCGCTGCGGATGGCCCGCACCCTGCGTCTCGACCATCTCATCGTACCTACTCGGCTCCGCTTCTCCATCTCCACCGGAGCCATCGATGCACCCATCGGACAGATCGAGGCCCTACCCATCCAGGTCTCCAACTTGCATGCGCCGCACACCGTGCAGGTATGTGACGTCCGCACATACGACATGCTCCTGGCGGCCGACTGGCTCGCGCCGCGCCGGCCGGATATATTGCTCGGAGCGGGCATTATCAGTCTCATTTCTGCTGCCGGCATTCGATCGTTCACCCCGCTCTTCACTTCGGCTCGACCACTCTCCGTACTTTCTCCCATGGTTCTCACGCCACCCGCCACTGGCACTCAGTTCACCCGCCGCATCACTCGCAATTCCAGTACCACCCGCGGCACAGCATCCGCCATGGCTCGCCCTTCCGGCGCGGGGTCCGCGCCTTCGAACGGGNAGGTATGTGACGTCCGCACATACGACATGCTCCTGGCGGCCGACTGGCTCGCGCCGCGCCGGCCGGATATATTGCTCGGAGCGGGCATTATCAGTCTCATTTCTGCTGCCGGCATTCGATCGTTCACCCCGCTCTTCACTTCGGCTCGACCACTCTCCGTACTTTCTCCCATGGTTCTCACGCCACCCGCCACTGGCACTCAGTTCACCCGCCGCATCACTCGCAATTCCAGTACCACCCGCGGCACAGCATCCGCCATGGCTCGCCCTTTCGGCGCGGGGTCCGCGCCTTCGAACGGGGGGGTGAGCGTACCACGAGACGGACCTTCCGACGACAGTCCACGGGCCGTGTCACAACTGGCGCAAGAAGGTCCGCGTCACCAGCCGTAGCAGCCTCACCCGGTGCAACTCCAGGAGCACCCCCAGCATCAGGCTCTTCCGCGACGGCACCAGCCCCTTCCGCATTGGCAGTAGCATCACCTGGAGCCCCTCCGGCCCCAGTTCCCTCCGCGGCACCGGCAGTGGCGATGACATCTGAAGCCCCGCCGGCACCAGGCCCTTCCGCGGCACCGGAAGCTTCAGCGACGTCCAAGGCAGCAGCATTACCTGGAGGACCTCCGGCACCAGGTCATTCCGTGGCACCAAACGTAGCCGCATCCCCTGGAGCACCCCCGGTACCAAGCCATGCCGCAGCAGTAGCAGCAGCGTCACCCAGGACCCCTCAGCCATCTGGCCCTACTGCGTCCCGGGCGGCAACGACACCCGCAGGAGCACCGACACCACCCGGCCCTTCTGCACCAACCACGCAATCCTCCTCTCCACCGGCCTCACGCGGAATTCCACAGCCCCTGCTTAGCGCCGGAACAATCATGGAGGGCGCAAAGACACGCTTGGAGGAAAGCTCTGGGGACAGTGGAGAACACCCCAAGGCTGACCACCTGCTGGACGTGGTGGGCAGCATTGTCATTCACCTACTCGATGAACTCCCGGAGGTAGTCCGCGCAAGCTTAGGAGACTCTTTCTTCAACCCCGCCTGGCAAGTGGCCCTGAAGGGAGCGGCCAAGACCGCCCTTGCCTTGGGGCCGCGAGCACGACAGATACAGCTGCTGGAGACAGCGGGGGCCGAGCGTCTCCTTTCGGTGCTCCACAACCTCCTTAACCTTCGTCCAGCGCAGGCCATGGCAGGTGTGGCGACAATCCTAGACACGGCACAACCTGACCATAACGTGGATGCTGTCCGTGAATGGTGGCTCCTGGTCCGCCGTGACCAGACCGCGGACCCCACACGCCGCTATGTACATCTACTCCAGGAGCGTGCCCGGGCACTCACTATATACCACGCCGCCCGCATGCCGGCAGGAAAGATGGAAGTACCGGACCGCAAGACAACGGCGGAACTCTGGAGGTGGGGCTACCTATTCGGGCTCACCTCCCGTAGGTGGGGACTGCATTACATGGCAGCGGAGCTGGCAGCCATGTCTGCGCCGGAGCAGCAGCACGAGCATTGGTTCACCGCCATCGCCAACGCCTGGCAGCTGACTCAAGACAGACCCATGGGCCAATGGGCCCTGACCGCGGTAGCCGAAGTGTTGTGGAAATCCCTTCACGGAACAAACACGACACTAACAGAAGAAGCGGTACATCACTGGGCCCGAGAAGCAATCAACGTCTATCGGGAGGAGAAGAATCACACCCACATTGAAACCGAAGAGGCGCATGAGTATCTCCGCGACTCCCCCGATCTCACAAGCATGAGGGAGCGGCTGCAGACACTTTGGCACGAGATGGCAGAGGAACGGAGGCGGAAGGCAGAAGCTGCAGCGGAGCAGAGGGCGGCACAAGAAGTAGAAGATGTGGTGGAAGCTGTGATCGTGGGGGACAAAGCGGTTGCGGAACACGAAGCAGGATTGGAAGGCGTGACAGGACAAGAGACAAAGACCGCCCCGGAGGCTGAGGCAGCGGATGTAGGGGAGGCGGCAGCTGCAGCAAAACAAGTGGCAGGAGCACAGGCGGCAGAACAGCAGGAGGGGGCACGGGTAGAAAGCGGAGGACGAGCCAAGGACGTGCTTACATCCGCCAGGGTGGCTGCAGCCAAAAGGGAAGCGCGGAAGAACACCTCACTTCCAACCCTATCCCCTGCTCTGCTCGAAAGGAGGGCCAAACTCCAGCGCGCAGCCAGAAGGGCTACAACATCCGCGGTTCCTGGAAAGCAGGTGGCCCCACCTCACACGCCGCCAGTCAGCCGGGAGGTTGAGCCACAGAGGGACTCCGCTGCGGGGAAACAGGCGCCGTCCGCGGAGACCACACCAACTTCCCACCGCAAAGGAAAGGGGAAGCAGACCGTTGAAGACAGCTCCACCACTATCACCCCCGCCAAGCGCAGCAAACAAATCCAAACTGACATAGAAATACGCCAGCCTGTTGACCTGGAGCAGCGCGCGCAAGTACAGCGGAGCGTCGCCCAAGCAATGGAGCTGCTCCTGACAGTATCCCGCAATGTCCCAATGCCTGCTGGATCGGTCCCGACCCAACTTCAACCCCTCCTGGGAGGCGCGGGCGCCGCATCGCAACACAAGCAGGGGATCGAAGAAGACGCCGCGGTGACTGCGGTAAAATAGAAGGCAAGTGGGGTGGTGATTTCCGAGCTCAGCGAGTCACCACCACCTGATGAGGACTAGCCAACCATGAAGGGGCGGGGCTTGCTGCGACTCCCTGAGGCAGCACCAGAACAAAAGGCAGAACCAGAGGAGGGCAAAGTCCGCGGAGCACGAGGTCGACGGCATGGGGCAGTGCCCGAAACGAGCCTGCGAAGCCAATGGGATGAAGGGGAACTCCGCGCGGTAGGTATTCTGCGCATCTTCCCCGCCCCGGACAGCTGGGACAGGGAACCTCCCATCTATGACGAAAAGAACCAACGGCGCCTGCAGGCGATGAAGGCGGAGCAAGACGCAAGGCGAGCCCAGGGGCTGCCGGCGCTGGAAAAGGAGAAGAAGAGGAAGCAGGGAGAAGCTGCCGCGGGAAAGGTGGTAAAGGAGAAGCCCGCTGAGACGCAAGACTGGAGGATCTGGCAAGCCGCGCACATCCTGCTCTGCGCCACAACCAAGGAACAGCAGAAGGTGGGAACGGACAAGGTGTACAAAGACCTGGGGGCGCGGATGGGGGTAGAATATGACAGGAGGAAGAAGGATGATCTCGCCGTCACCTGCGAACAGTACGCGTGGGAAGGTGGCCGTTTGTGGCGGACCAAGCCACAGGTCTTGTGGGTGCCCCCACCCACCATGCAACGAGCGGTGGTCGAAGCATACCATCAACACCACCACACTGGCGTCTAGGCACTCAAGGAGCGCCTCACCCCCATCCTGTACATACCAAACCTCCTGGCGGTTGTGAAAGACGTGGTGCAACACTATGCGCCATGTGAGCGCCACCGCAAGATAACGCCGCGGGACATGCCGCTCTTCCTGCCTTCCCCCATCGGCGAGCCATTGGACCGCATCATCGTTGACTTCCATGGACCCCGTCCTCGCCGCGCCCAAGGAGAGCGGTACTGGATTGCAGTGGTGGACCACTTCTCTAAGTATATGTGGGTCTGGGCCGTTCCTGACAAGTCCTCTAAGCGCGCGGCATGCTTCATCCGGGAGGAGGTGTTCTACAAATTCAGAGGGTGTTGCGTGGTGCACAGTGACAATGGCACCGAGTTCGCGGGAGAATTCCGCGAGGAGCTCGCGGAGTGGGGAGTGCAACATGTGCATTCTGGGCGATACCGACCTCAATCTCAGGGCCAGGTCGAGCGGCTACACGATATTCTGGAGCGGGCAGTGGCCACCGCGGAGGCCAATGATTGGGGGGAGACCCTCAAAAAGACCGCCCACTTCATCAACATTACCCCTAGCCGTGCCACCACATTCTCGCCGCATGCCCTCCTCTTTGGGCAGCCTCCCCGCGCGGCACTTGGCATGCCGCAGCCCCCACTACTGCTGCCGCTGGACCCGGAGCAGCAGCAAGATGGATGCTCAGAGAAGGAGCGGGAGCTGGCAAGGGATAAGGAAGTGCAGGAGTGGTACCGAGCGCGATGCCAGAAGACCGCCGCGGTAAGGGCAGAGGCACGACTCCGGGCCTCAGTCTTGGCTTGGCGTGGATGTGATGCCGCCAACCGACGCCTCAACCATGGAGCGATTGAGGAAGGGAACCTGGTGTACCTCCGCCCTTTCCCAGGCGCAGGGCATGAAGCAGAAGAGGCGCGACAAGTGTACCGCGTGGCCATGGTGGACGCGGGACGAGTGTGGCTGGAAGGACCAGATGGATTCAGCGAACGGAGCTACCCTGCGACAGAGTTCGTCTTGCTGCCCCTGGCCTGGCAAACACACATACCCGACACGGGTGGAGAACTCCCTCCGCTGGAGGCGCGCAAGGGATCAAAGGGGTGGCGCGCGGAGGAGGTGCTGGAGCAGTGCGAGACCCAGGTGTCCGAGCAGGAGGAAGTGTGGAGTCAGGAACCTCCGAAGGAACCGACGGATAGCTCTGACCTGCAGGAGGTCTCAGCGGAAGAAGGACGTACGGTACAAGAACAGGAAGTGCAAGAATTGAAGGGCATGCAGCAGCCAGCACTGCAGGAGCAGCAGGAACAACAGGAGCAGCAAGAACAGCAACAGTCAAGATCACAACAGACGGGCAGCGGAGAAATGACCCCACAAGGGGTCACCGACGCCCCACGGAAGAATGTCACCATGAGCCCCCGCGCCCTGGCTGCTTAGACGGGACCCTGTGCAGTCTGCGGGGAGAACCTGCCCAAGGAGAAGCTCCTCAAAGTCGTCTGCCGCGTCTGCGGCCAGCCCGTGCATCAAGGGCTGGCCAAGAGCTGCATTGGTTGGAACCGCACCTGTCTGCGGTGCATGAGTGAAGGCAAGGGGGAGGAAGCAGAGCAGAGAAAGGAAGGAGGCGGCAAAGCCGGCCCAGGCTCCGGGGGAGGAGAGGCGCGAGGGGGATGGGACCCCGATGAGGAGGAAGAAGAGGAGGAAGAGGAGGCAGCAGGGGCGCGGCAAGGACGTCGCACGGCAATAGGGGCCACCATGCGACAGTGGCAAAAGGAAGGTCGGATGGCAACGGCGGAACAGGCCCAGAAGGAAAAGGCATGCCAGACGTGTACCCAGTGTGGGCACCGCTGGGGCAGACGGGTGCAGGATTGTGAAGGATGCCACCGAAGGATATGCGACAAGTGCCTGGAGCAGCCGCGTGACGCGAAGGGAGAACGGAGCGGAACAGAGAAGTGTCGGAAGTGCCGCCAATAGATCGAGCGTGAGCACGCGATCCAGAAGCCGCCGCGTGTCACCGCAGAAGGAGAGGAGGTGGATTCGGAGGATGAGGAAGAACAGGAGCCGCCCGCACTTGCCGCAGAAAACTGCCCCACCTGCATAAAGGCTGTCCGCACGGGGGAGCGCTGCACCCAGTGTGGCCTGATGGCTCATCAAGGCTGCCTGGTAACGGGCAGCTCGGTATGGGCAGGGCAGTGTCAAAGATGTGTGGGAGCGGAAATTGTGGAAGAGGGGGCCTCACTATCCTACGCCACTGAAACTCTGGCCCCACTCTGCGAAGGGTGTGAAACAGAGCTGACCGAGTTCGGCAAACCCTGCGGAATGTGTCGGACCATGTGCCACNGAAAACTGCCCCACCTGCATAAAGGCTGTCCGCACGGGGGAGCGCTGCACCCAGTGTGGCCTGATGGCTCATCAAGGCTGCCTGGTAACGGGCAGCTCGGTATGGGCAGGGCAGTGTCAAAGATGTGTGGGAGCGGAAATTGTGGAAGAGGGGGCCTCACTATCCTACGCCACTGAAACTTTGGCCCCACTCTGCGAAGGGTGTGAAACAGAGCTGACCGAGTTCGGCAAACCCTGCGGAATGTGTCGGACCATGTGCCACATGCGGTGTGGCAAGCGCAGGAAGGAGGGCATCTGGACCTGCGGCACCTGCCGCAACAAGTCGCGGAGGATGAAATTGAAGTTCTCCAACAAGCGCATCTGCACGGGGGACAACTGCTTTGGTCGGCTTGAGGGGTCAGTCTACCGGTGCGAGCACTGCAGAGGCCTTGCACATGAATCCTGCGCCAAGGAGTTGGGGCGGAGCAGCGAAGGCAAACGGATCTACCGATGCTCAAGCTGCCAAGAGTACGAGCGCGCGCCACATTGCTCCTCATGCAATAACTTGGTCGGCGCACCCACAATCGGAGTGCGGTGTGAAGGATGCCGGCTATTCGTCCATGACGAGTGCGCGGTGAAGCTCAAGCGGAGGGGAGGAACGGTGGAAAAGTACTGCCGGCCGTGCCAGGAGCAGGGGCGCCCCAAGCCCCACAAGCACTTCAAGCAGAAAACGCGTTGAGAGACTCTGGGACAGAGTCTCGAAAAAAAGGGGGGTTGGGGGCATCAGTGTCACGCACAACTCTGCCGTAGCTCCGTAAAAGAAGTAACCCGCGGAATGGAGACCAAGGATGAAGAGGATCCGCGCACAGAATGCTGTCTCCCGCGGATGCGGTTGAGCGTGGGGTAGCGCGGATCCGGGGGAGGCAAGGGCCAGGGCATTGATGGGAAGTCCGCCGCAGGCGAATAATTTGTCTGCAGCGGTTCTTCTCAAGTCGAAGAGCTTAGGGCAAGGCGGGAAGCAGTAGAGGGAAGAGCCGCGGTGCAAAGGGAACAGGGACAAGTCACAGTAAAATCCACGGCCACTGACAAAGCACAGGCAGAACAGCGAAGGAACTGAGCAATCAGGGAAGAAAACGTCCAATCAGCATAAGCGACCAAGCATTAATCACGGAGAAGTCCCGGGAAACGCACCGTGGAAGACGAAGATTCAAGGAAGAGTACGAAGAACCGCGTGCACGAACCACGGATGGAGAACATGATCAGCAGAAGATAGGCAGTGTGTGTGTGAGTGGGACGAGACCCACGGTGCGTAGCCGCACCGTGTGGAGTCCAAATTGGAGGAAGTAGGATGGTGTGAGAGGGATGAGACCGACGGCGTGTAGACACGCTGTGCAGAATCCTAAGTAGAAAAGGGCTCCACTAGCAATAGCACAAGTGCAACTCAGACTTGCTTGTCTTCTAAAGTATTCCATATACTCCGCAATTGGCTTTATCAAAGTCATTGGCCTACTCTCATTCCTATGCTCCGCCCATTGCCCCCTTGCCCTCAGTTGCTCTCGGAGTCCGGTTCGCGGGCCGTGGGAGTAAGTGCGTGAAGAACCGAAAGTCCGAGTGAGGTGGGCTGCCAGCTGTGTCCCTTGCTTGCACACGTCCGCGGAACGGGGTTCCGCGGAGAGGAGTCGGACGCCACGAGGTGGTGGACTCCCGTGTGGGAAGAAGTGGAATGCGAAGCATCACTCATCGGTGAGGTGCCTGCGCATAGGTCTACACTTGTGGTCCGCAGAATAGCTCATAATCGGAAGTTTGTCATTGTGGGTTGCCATACTCTAGCGGGCCGCGGAGTGTCACTTCTCATTAAGGTGTATGCGCAGCAGTCCCAAACCTGTGGTCCGCGGAATAGCCCCTAACCTGAAGGTAACTGTCTTGCTGCTCACTTGTGGACAAATAGTAGTAGTAAAGTGCATGATCCCCAGAGATCCGCGGAGAGTAGCCGTCCGCGGAGAAATCAGGGACGCGGCAAAATTGGGGGTATCATATGTATCAATTATAAAGGACAAAGAACTTAAATACGTAGTGGCACGGTGTGGCTACTATGCACACCAAACAACCAGACTAGGCATATGTCACCGACCATGACGAAATAAATTCAATATGGGTGGTCAACATTCACCAACCATAACACAAGTCACAAACGGTAAGAGGGGGACACAATGGTCTGTGAATATCAGTTCTCAACTAGAAAGTACAGCGACCTTCAATCAGTATAAGCACGGTGTGGCTACCATGCACAATGACCGACCAAAGTAGGCATATGTACTACCTTTGACCAAAGAAATCCGCTTTGTGTGGTCAGCATTGACAACTCATAATAGGAGTCACAAATGGTCAGAGGGGGAGACAATGGTTTGGGAACACCATGTGTCAACTAGCAAGCACAAGGACCTTCAATACGTTGTGGCACTGTGTGGATACCATGCACGCTGACCAACCAAAGTAGGCATATGTCACTCACCATGACCAAATAATGTCACTAAGTGTGGTAAACTTTGACAACTCATAACACAAGTCACAAATGGTCAGGGTGGAAGATAATGGTTTGTTAATACTAGTTATCGACTAGCAAGTACAAATACCTTCAATACGTAATGGCACAGCGTGGCTACCATGCACAGTGACCAACCAAAGTATGCATATGTCACTGACCATGACCAACGAATTCCACTTCATGTGGTCAGCATTCACAACTCACAACAGGAGTCACTGATAGTCAGAGTGGGGTAACAATGGTTTGGGAACACTAGCTATCAACAAGAAAGCACAAAGACCTTCAATACGTAGTGACACGGCGTGGTAACCACGTACAGTGACAAACCAAACTAGGCATATGGCACTAACCATGATCAAAGAATTTCAATATGGGTGGTCAACGTTCACAACCCATAACATGAGTCACAAATGGTCAGAGGGGGAAAACACGGTTTTAAAACACTATGTATCTTCTAGCAAGTACAAATATTTTTCGTATGTATTGGCACGGTGTGGCTACCGTGCGCAATGACCTACCCAAGTAGGCATACATCACTGCTCATGACCAAAGACGTTTGGACAGGACAGAGGGAGAAACAATGGTTGGGGAATACTCGGTATCGACTAGCAAGTACAAAGACCTTCGATAAGTGGTCGCACGGCGTGGCTACCATGCACAATGACCAACCAAAGTATGCTTGTGTCACTGGATATCATAAAAAGAGTTTCATTGTGTGTAGTCAACTTTCCTTCTTACGGCTGGTCAATCGGAGCAATGGTTGAGAGGTTATTCAAGCTCGAAGTTGCAAAATTTGGAATTCTGTCTGCGTCAATTATTTATGATTAAGCTAACTTTGTTATCTTTCATACTTTTGAAAACTACCCTCTAATCTTACACCCCCTTATTTTATGCCATTTGCACATAGGAACCATTATAATGTCATTTGGACATCATATGAACACCATGTGAGTTGGCTTCGTGCTTATAGAGTTAGATTATGGAGCGGTAGGTCCTGGGTTTGAATCCTCGCACCCGCAATATAGAACAGGCTCGTGACCTGGGGAGGGGGGCGGCCGTATTGTGATACCTCAACTCTACCTTCGAGCCTAAGCCGTGGGGGGGGGGTAGGGGG
>SZWC01006664.1:116221-128285 GCA_023375785.1 Penium margaritaceum
ACATAGGAACCATTATAATGTCATTTGGACATCATATGAACACCATGTGAGTTGGCTTCGTGCTTATAGAGTTAGATTATGGAGCGGTAGGTCCTGGGTTTGAATCCTCGCACCCGCAATATAGAACAGGCTCGTGACCTGGGGAGGGGGGCGGCCGTATTGTGATACCTCAACTCTACCTTCGAGCCTAAGCCGTGGGGGGGGGGTAGGGGGTGTCATAATGCGGTCACAAGTCTGTCCTCCAGGTCGTCCACGGAACATCCCTCTAGGGGGTGGGAAGGAGTATTCCAGTGAAGGCACCTACGCGTAACTAATCAACAAAAACCGACCTGGTGTCAAAGGGAGAAACCTTTTGCTATTTATTGACTAGCAAGTACAACGATTTTCAACAAGTAGTAGAACGGTGTGGCTACCATGCACAATGACCAACCAGATTAGGCATGTGCCACTTACCATGACCAAATAATTTAACTATGTGTGGTCAACGTTGACAACCCATAATATGGGTCACGAATTGTCAGAGGGGGAAAAAATGGATTGGGAATACTAGATACCAAATAGCAAGTACAACGAACTTCAGTTAGTAGTAGCACGGTGTGGCTACCATGCACAATGACCAACCAAAGTAGGCATATGTACTGCCTTTGACCAAAGAAATCCACCATGTGTGGTCAACGTTGACAACTCATAATTCGAGTCACAAATGGCCAGAGGGGGAAACAATGGTTTGGGAACACCAAGTATAAAATAGCGAGCACAAGGAGCTTCAATACGTTGTGGCACGGTGTGGATACCATGCACGATGACCAACAAAAGAAGGCATATGTCATTGACCATGACCAAATAATGTCACTAAGTGTGGTAAACTTTGACAACTCATAACACGAGTCACAAATGGTCATGGTGGAAGATAATGGTTTGTAAATACTAGATATCGACTAGCAAGTACAAATACCTTCAATATGTAGAGGCACAGTGTGGCTACAATGCACAGTGACCAACCAAAGTATGCATATGTCACTTACCATGAACAAAGAATTTCACTTCATGTGGTCAACATATACAACTCACAACACGAGTCACAGATAGTCAGAGGGGGCTAACAATGGTTTGGGAACACTAGCTGTCAACAAGAAAGTACAAAGACCTTTGATACGTAATGACACGTTGTGGTAACCATGTACAGTGACAAACCAAAGTAGGCATATGTCTCAAACCATGACCAAACGGATTTCACAGTGGGTGGTCAACGTTGAGAACTCATAACACGAGTCACAAATGGTCAGTGGGGGAAACCATGGGTTGGGAACACTAGTTATCAAATAGCAAGTAGAAAGATTTTCAACACGTAGTGGCACGGTGTGGCTAGCGTGCACAGTGACCAACCAAAGGATGCACACGTCACTGACTATGACCGAAGAAGTCCACTATGTATGGTCAACATTGACAACTCATAACACGAGTCAGAAATAGTCAGAGGGAGAGACAATGGTTTGGGAACCCTATGTATTGACTAGAAAGGACAAAGAAATTCAACACGTAGTGGCACAGTGTGGCTAGTATGCACACCAAACAACCAGACTAGGCATATGTCACTGACCATGATGAAAGAATTTCAATATGGGTGGTCAACATTCACCAACCAAAACACGAGTCACAAACGGTCAGAGGGGTAAACAATGGTCTGTGAATATCAGTTATCATTTAGCAAGTACAACACCCTTCAATCAGTAGTAGCACGGTGTGGCTACCATGCACAATGACCGACCAAAGTAGGCATATGAACTGCCTTTGACCAAAGAAATCCACTGTGTGTGGTCAACGTTGACAACTCATAATACGAGTCACAAATAGTAAGAGGGGCAAACAATTGTTTGGGAACACCAGGTATGCACAACGACCTTCAATACGTTGTGGCACGGTGTGGATACCATGCACGATGACCAACCAAGGTATGCATATGTCACTGACCATGTCCAAAGAATGTCACCATGTGTAGTAAACGTTGACAACTCATAACACGCGTCACAAATGGTCAGGGTGGAAGATAGTGGTTTGTGAATAATAGTTATTGACTAGCAAGTAGAAATACCTTCAATATGTAGTGGCACAGTGGCTACAATGCACTGTGACCAACCAATGTATGCATATGTCACTGACCATGAACAAAGAATTTCACTTCATGTGGTCAACATTTACAACTCACAACATGAGTCACAGAAAGTCAGATGGGGCTAACAATGGTTCGAGAACACTAGCTGTCAACAAGAAAGCACAAAGACCTTTGATACGTAATGACACGGCGTGATAACCATGTACAGTGACAAACCAAAGCAGGCATATGTCACAAACCATGACCAAATGGATTTCACAGTGGGTGGTCAACGTTGAAAACTCATAACACGAGTCACAAATGGTCAGTGGGGGAAACCATGGGTTGGGAACACTAGTTATCAACTAGCAAGTAGACAGATTTTCAAAAAGTAGTGGCACGGTGTTGCTAGCGTGCACAGTGACCAACCAAAGGATGCAGACGTCATTGACTATGACTGAAGAAGTCCACTATGTATGGTAATCATTGACAACCCATAACACGAGTCACAAATGGTCAGAGGGGGTGACAATGGGTTGGGAACCCTGTGTATTGACTAGAAAGGACAAAGAACTTCAATACGTAGTGGCACAGCATGGCTACTATGAACACCAAACAACCAAACTAGGCATATGTCACCGACCATGATGCAAGAATTACAGTATGGGTGGTCAACATTCACCAACCATAACAGGAGTCACAAACGGTCAGAGGGGGGAACAATGGTCTGTGAATATCAGTTCTCAACTAGCAAGTACAGAGACCTTCAATCAATATAAGCACGGTGTGGCTACCATGCACATTGACCGACAAAAGCAGGCATATGTACTACCTTTGACCAAAGAAATCCGCTGTGTGTGTGGTCAGCGTTGACAACTCATAATAGGAGTCACAAATGATCAGAGGGGGAGACAACGGTTTCGGAACACCAGGTATCAACTAGCAAGCACAAGGACCTTCAATAAGTTGTGGCATGGTGTGGATACCATGCACGATGACCAACAAAAGTAGGCATATGTCAGTGACCATGACCAAATAATATCACTAAGTGTGGTAAACTTTGACAACTCATAACACGAGTCACAAATGGTCAGAGTGGAAGACAATGGTTTGTGAATACTAGTCATCGAGTATCAAGTAAAAATACATTCAATATGTCATTCCACAGCGTGGCTACCATGCACTGTGACCAACCAAAGTATGCATATGTCACTGACCATGACAAACAAATTTCACTTCATGTGGTCAGCGTTGAAAACTCACAACACGAGTCACAGATAGTCAAAGGGGGGTAGCATTGCCTTGGGAACACTAGCTATGGACAAACACATTCAATACGTAGTAACACGGCGTGGTAACAATGTACAGTGACAAACCAAAGTAGGCATATGTCACTAACCATGACCAAACGAAGTTCACAGTGTGTGGTCAACGTTGAAAACTCTTAACACAAGTCACGAATGGTCAGAGGGGGAAACCATGGGTTGGGAACACTAGTTATCAACGAGCAAGTAGAAAGATTTTCAACAAGTAGTGGCACGGTGTGGCTAGCGTGCACAGTGACCAACCAAAGGATGCACACGTCACTGACTATGACCGAAGAAGTCCACTATGTATGGTCAACATTGACAACTCATAACACGAGTCACAAATGGTCAGTGGGGGAAACCATGGGTTGGGAACACTAGTTATCAACGAGCAAGTAGAAAGATTTTCAACAAGTAGTGGCACGGTGTGGCTAGCGTGCACAGTGACCAACCAAAGGATGCACACGTCACTGACTATGACCGAAGAAGTCCACTATGTATGGTCAACATTGACAACTCATAACACGAGTCAGAAATCGTCAGAGGGAGAGACAATGGTTTGGGAACCCTATGTATCGACTAGAAAGGACAAAGATCTTCAATACATAGTGGCACGGTGTGGCTACTATGCACAACAAACAACCAAACTAGGCATATGTCACCGACCATGATGAAAGAATTTCAATATTAGTGGTCAACATTCACCAACCATATCACAAGTCACAAACGGTCAGAGGGGGAAACAATGGTCTGTGAATATCATTTCTCAACTAGCAAGTACAGCGACCTTCAACCAGCATAAGCTCGGTGTTGCTACCATGCACAATGACCGACCAAAGTAGGCATATGTACTCCCTTTGACCAAAGAAATCCGCTGTGTGTGGTCAGCGTTGACAACTCATAATAGGATTCACAAATTGTCAGAGGGGGAGACAATGGTTTGGGAACACCAGGTGTCTACTATCAATCACAAGGAGCTTCAAAACGATGTGGCACGGTGTGGATACCATGCACAATGACCAACCAAAGTAGGCATATGTCACTGACCATGACCAAATAATGTCACTAAGTGTGGTAATCTTTGACAACTCATAACACGAGTCACAACTGGTCAGGGTGGAAGATAATGGTTTGTGAATACTAGTTATCGACTAATAAGTACAAATACATTCAATATGTAGTGGTACATTCTGGCTACAATGCACAGTGACCAATCAAAGTATGCACATGTCACTAACCATGAACAAAGAATTTCACTTCATGTGGTCAACATTTACAACTCACAACACGAGTCACAGATAGTCAGAGGGGGCTAACAATAGTTTGGGAACACTAGTTGTCAACAAGAAAGCACAAAGACCTTTGATACGTAATGACATGGCATTGTAACCATGTACTGTGACAAACCAAAGTAGGCATATGTCACAAACCATAACCAAACAGATTTCACAGTGGGTGGTCAACGTTGAAAACTCATAACACGAGTCACAAATGGTTAGTGGGAGAAACCATGGGTTGGGAACACTAGTTATCAACTAGCAAGTAGAAAGATTTTCAACAAGTAGTGGCACGGTGTGGCTAGCGTTTCAAGTTACCAACCAAAGGATGCACACGTCACTGACTATGACCGAAGAAGTCCACTATTTATGGTCAACATTGACAACTCATAACACGAGTCAGAAATGGTCAGAGAGAGAGACAATGGTTTGGGAACCCTTTGTATCGACTAGAAAGGACAAAGAACTTCAATACATAGTGGCATGGTGTGGCTACTATGCACACCAAATAACCAAACTAGGCATATGTCACCGACCATGATGAAAGAATTTCAATATGGGTTTTCAACATTCACCAACCATAACACGAGTCACAAATGGTCAGAGGGGGAACAATGGTCTGTGAATATCAGTTCTCAACTAGCAAGTACAGCGACCTTCAATCAGTGCAAGCACGGTGTCGCTACCATGCACAATGACCGACCAAAGTAGGCATATGTACTACCTTTGACCAAAGAACTCCGCTGTGTGTGGTCAGCATTGACAACTCATAATAGGAGTCACAAATGGTCAGAGGGGGAGACAATGGTTTGGGAACACCAGGTGTCAACTATCAAGCACAAGGACCTTCGATAAGTCACGGCACGGTGTTGATACCATGCACGATGACCAACCAAAGTAGGCATATGTCACTGACCATGACCAAATAATTTCACTAAGTGTGGTAAACTTTGACAACTCATAACAGAAGTCACAAATGGTCAGGGTGGAAGATAATGGGTTGTGAATACTAGTTATGGACTAGCAAGTACAAATACCTTCAATATGTAGTGGCACAGCGTGGCTACCATGCACAGTTACCAACCAAAGTTTGCACATGTCATTGACCATGACCAACAAATTTCACTTCATGTGGTCAGCGTTGACAACTCACAACACGAGTCACTGATAGTCAGAGGGGGGTATGAATGGGTTTGGAACACTAGCTACCAACTAGAAAGCACAAAGACCTTCAATACGTAGTGACACAGCGTGGTAACCACGTAAAGTGACAAACCAAACTAGGCATATATCATTAACCATGACCAAAGAATTTCAATATGGGTGGTTAATGTTCACAAGCCATAACATGAGTCACAAATGTTCAGATGGGGGAAAACATG
The DNA here is from genome assembly GCA_023375785.1 of Penium margaritaceum. Taxonomy (NCBI): domain Eukaryota; kingdom Viridiplantae; phylum Streptophyta; class Zygnematophyceae; order Desmidiales; family Peniaceae; genus Penium; species Penium margaritaceum. The sequence continues at coordinate 122,280 of SZWC01006664.1, forward strand.
GTTTCAAAAGACTATGTAACTTCTAGCAAGTACAAAGATTCTTCGTATGTATTGGCACGGTGTGGCTACCGTGAACAATGACCTATCCAAGTAGGCATACATTACTGCTCATGACTAAAGACGTTTACTGTGTGTGGTCAATGTTCACAACTCATAATACAAATCAAAACTGGGCAGAGGGAGAAACAATGGTTTGGGAATACTCGGTATCGACTAGCAAGTACAAAGACCTTCGATAAGTGGTGGCACGGTGTGGCTACCATGCACAATGACGAACCAAAGTATGCTTGTGTCACTGAATATCATAAAAACAGTTTCACTGTGTGTAGTCAACTTTCCTTCTTACGGCTGGTCAATCGGAGCAATGGTTGAGAGGTTATTCAAGCCAGAAATTGAAAAATTTGAAATTCTGTCTGCGTCAATGTTTTATGAGTAAACTAGCTTTGTTATCATTCATACTTTTGAAAACTACCCTCTAATCTTATACCCCCTTATTTTATGCCCTTTACCCATAGGAACCCTTATAATGTCATTTGGACATCATATGGACACCACGTGAGTTGGCTTAGTGCTTCTAGAGTTAGATTCTATAGCGGTAGGTCCTGGGTTTGAATCCTCGTGCGTGCAATGTAGAATAGGCTCGCGACCTGGGGGGGGGGCGTGTTGTGATACCTCAACTCTACCTTCGAGCCTAAGCCGTGGGGGGGGTAGGGGGGTGTCATAATGTGGTCGCAAATCTGTCCTCCAGGTCGTCCACAGAACATCCCTCTAGAGGGGTGGGAGGGAGTATTCCAGTGAAGGCACCTACGCGTAACAAATCAACAAAAACCGACCTGGTGTNCTCGTGCGTGCAATGTAGAATAGGCTCGCGACCTGGGGGGGGGGCGTGTTGTGATACCTCAACTCTACCTTCGAGCCTAAGCCGTGGGGGGGGTAGGGGGGTGTCATAATGTGGTCGCAAATCTGTCCTCCAGGTCGTCCACAGAACATCCCTCTAGAGGGGTGGGAGGGAGTATTCCAGTGAAGGCACCTACGCGTAACAAATCAACAAAAACCGACCTGGTGTCAAAGGGAGAAACCCTTTGCTATTTATTGACAGGCAAGTTCAAAGACTTTCAACAAGTAGTGGAACGGTGTCACTACCATGCACAATGACCAACCGGATTAGGCATGTGCCACTTACCATGACCAAATAAGTATACTATGTGTGGTCAACATTGACAACCCATAATATGGGTCACGAATTGTCAGAGGGGAAATAGTGGTTTGGGAATACTAGATACCAACTAGCAAGTACAACGACCTTCAGTCAGTAGTAGCACGGTGTGGCTACCATGCACAATGACCGACCAAAGTAGGCATATGTACTGCCTTTGACAAAAGAAATCCACCGTGTGTGGTGAACGTTGACAACCCATAATACGAATCACAAATGGTCAGAGGGGGAAACAATGGTTTGGGAACACCAAGTATCAAATAGCAAGCACAAGGAGCTTCAATACGTTGTGGCACGGTGTGGATACCATGCCCGATGACCAATGAAAGTAGGCATATGTCACAGACCATGACCAAATAATGTCACTAAGTGTTGAAAACTTTGACAACTCACAACACAAGTCACAAGTGGTCAGGGTGGAAGATAATGGTTTGTGAATACTAGTTATCGACTAGCAAGTACAAACATCTTCAATATGTAGTGGCACAGTGTGGCTACAATGCACAGTCACCATCCAAAGTATGCATATTTCACTGACCATGAACAAAGAATTTTACTTCATGTGGTGAACATTTACAACTCACAACATGAGTCACAGATAGTCAGAGGGGGCTACCAATGGTTTGGGAACACTAGCTCTCAGCACGAAATCAAAAAGACCTTTGATACGTAATGACACGGCGTGGTAACCATGTACAGTGACAAACCAAAGTAGGCATATGTCACAACCCATGACCAAACAGATATCACAGTGTGTGGTCAACGTTGAAAACTCATAACACGAGTCACAAATGGTCAGTTGGGAGAAACCATGGGTTGGGAATACTAGTTATCAACTAGCAAGTAGAAAGATTTTCAACAAGCAGTGGCACGGTGTGGCTAGTGTGCACAGTGACCAACCAAATGATGCACATGTCACTGACTATGACCGAAGAAGTCCACTATGTATGGTCAACATTGACAACTCATAACACGAGTTACAAATGGTCGCAGGGAGATACAATGGTTTGAGAACCCTATGTATCGACTAGAAAGGACAAAAAACTTCAATACGTAGTGGCATGGTGTGGCTACTATGTACACCAAACAACCAAACTAGGCATATGTCACTGACCATGCAGAAAGAATTTCAATATAAGTGGTCAACATTCACCAACCATAACACAAGTCACAAACAGTCAGAGGGGGAAACAATGGTCTGTGAATATTAGTTCTCAACTAGCAAGTACAGATACCTTCAATCAGTATAATCACGGTGTGGCTACCATGCACAATTACCAACCAAAGTTTGCATCTGTACTACCTTTGACCAAATAAATCCGCTGTGTGTGGTCAGCGTTTAAAATTCATAATAGGAGTCACAAATGGTCAGAGGGGGAGACTATGGTTTGGGAACACCAGGTATCAACTAGCAAGCACAAGGACCTTCAATAAGTTGTGGCACGGTGTGGATACCATGCACGATGACCAACCAAAGTAGGCATATATCAATGAACATGACCAAATAATGTCAATAAGTGTGTAAACTTTGACAACTCATAACACGAGTCACAAATGGTCAGAGTGGAAGACAATGGTTTTTGAATATTAGTCATGGAGTAGCAAATACAAATACCTTCAATATGTAGTGGCACAGATTGGCTACCTTGCACAGTGACCAACCAAAGTATGCATATGTCACTGACCATGACCAACGAATTTCACTTCATGTGGTCAGCGTTGAAAACTCACAACACGAGTCACAGATAGTCAAAGGGGGGTAACATTGGTTTGGGAACACTTGCTATTGACTAGAAAGCACAAATACATTCAATACATAAGGACACGGCGTGGTAACCATGTACAGTGACAAACCAAAGTAGGCATATGTCACTAACCATGACCAAACGAATTTCACAGTGTGTGGTCAACGTTGAAAACTCATCACACGAGTCACAAATGGTCAGAGGGGGAAACAAAGGGTTAGGAACACTAGTTATGAACTAGCAAGTACGAAGAACTTCAACAAGTAGTGGCACGGCATGGCTAGCGTGCACAATGACCAACCGAAGGATGAATACGTCACTGACTATGACCGAAGAAGTCCACTATGTGTGGTCAACATTGAAAACTCATAACACGAGTCACGAATGGTTAGAGGGAGAGACAATGGTTTGGGAACCCTATACATGGACTAGAAAGGACAAATGACTTCAATACGTAGTGGCACAGTGTGGCTAATATGCACACCAAACATCCAAACTAGGCATATGTCACTGACCATGACCAGAGAATTTCAATATGTGTGGTCAACGTTGACCAGCCATAACACGAGTCACAAACGGTCAGGGGAGGAAACAATGGTTTGGGAATATCAGTTCTCAACAAGCAAGTAAAACGACCTTCAGTCAGTAGTAGAACGGTGTGGCTACCATGCACAATGACCGGCCAAAGTAGGCATATGTACTGTCTTTGACAGAGAATTCCGCCGTGTCTGGTCAACGTCGACAACTCATAATACGAGTCACAAATGGTCAGAGGGGGAAACAATGGTTTGGGAACACCAAGTATCAAATAGCAAGCACAAGGAGCTAAAATACGTTGTGGCACGCTGCGGATACCATGCACGATGACCAACCAAGGTATGCATATGTCACTGACAACAACCAAAGAATGTTACCATGTGTGGTAAACTTTGACAAGTCATAACACGAGTCAGAAATGGTCAGCATGGAAGATAATCGTTTGTGAATACTAGTTATTGACTAGCAAGTACAAGTACCTTCAATATGTAGTGGCACAGTGTGGCTACAATGCACAGTGACCAACCAAAGTACGCATATGTCACTGACCATGAACAGAGAATTTCACTTCATGTGGTCAATGTTGACAACTCACAACACGAGTCACAGTTATTCAGAGGGGATAACAATGGGTTGGGAACACTAGCTATTAAGTAGAAAGCACAAATACCTTTAATATGTAGTGAAGCGGCGTGGTAACCATGTACAGTGACAAACCAAAGTAGGCATATGTCACTAACCATGACCAACCGAATTTCACAGTGTGTGGTCAATATTGAAAACTCATAACACAAGTCACAACTTGTCAGAGGGGGAAACAATGGGGTGGGAACACTAGTTGTCAACTAGCAAGTAGGAAGATCTTCAACGAGTAGTGGCACAGTTTGGCTAGCGTGCACAGTGACCAACCAAAGGATGAATACGTCACTGACTATGACCGAAGAAATCCAATATGCGTGGTCAACATTGACATCTCATAACACAAGTCACAAATGGTCAGAGGGAGCGACAATGGTTTGGGAACCCTATGCATGGACTAGAAATAACAAATAACTTCAATACGTAGTGGCACGGTGTGGCTACTATGCACACCAAACAACCAAACTAGGCATATGTCACTGACCATGACCAAAGAATTTCAATATGGGTGTTCAATGTTCACCAACCATAACATGAGTCACAAACGGTCAGAGGGGGAAGCAATGGTCCGGGAATATCAGTTCTCAACTAGCAAGTACAACGCCCTTCAATCAGTAATAGCACGGTATGGCTACCATGCACAATGATTGACCAAAGTAGGCATATGTACTACCTTTTACCAAGAAATCCGCTGTGTGTAATCAATGTTGACAACTCATAATACGAGTCAAAAATAGTCAGAGGGGGAAAAAATTGTTTGGGAACACCAGCTATCAACTAGCAAGCACAATGACCTTCAATACATTGTGGCACGGTGTGGATACCATGCACAATGACCAACCAAGGTATGCATATGTAACTGACCATGACCAGAGAGTGTCACCATGTGTGGTAAACTTTGACAGCTCATAACACGAGTCACAAATGGTCAGAGTGGAAGATGATGGTTTATAAATACTAGTTATCGAATAGCAAGTACAAATACCTTCAATATGTAGTGGCACAGTGTGGCTTCAATGCACAGTGACCAACCAAAGTATGCATATCTTACTGACCATGACCAAATAATTTCACTTCATGTGGTCAATGTTGACAACTCACAACACGTGTCACGGATATTCAGAGGGGCTAACAACGGTTTTGGGACACTAGCTATCAACTAGACAGCACAAAGACCTTTGATACGTAGTGATACGGCGTGGTAACCATGTACAGGGACAATCCAAAGTAGGCATATGTGACTAACCATGACCAAACGGATTTCACAGTGTGTGGTCAACGTTGAAAACTCATAACACGAGTCACAAATGGTCACTAGGGGAAACCATGGGTTGGGAACACTAGTTATAAACTAGCAAGTAGAAAGATTTTCAACAAGTTGTGGCACGGTGTGGCTAGCGTGCACAATGACCAACCAAAGGATGCATATGTCACTGAATATGACCGAAGAACTCCACTATGTGTGGGCAGCATTGGCAACTCATAACACGAGTCGCAAATGGTCAGAGGGAGAGACAACGGTTTGGGAACCCTATATATTGACTAGAAAGGACAAGGAACTTCAAAACATAGTGGCACGGTGTGGCTACTATGCACACCAAACAACCAGACTAGGCATATGTCACTGACCATGACCAAAGAATTTCAATATGGGTGGTCAACATTCAGCACCCATAACACGAGTCACAAACGGTCAGAGGGGGAAACAATGGTCTGGGAATATCAGTGCTCAACTAGCAAGTACAGCGACCTTCAATCAGTATAAGAACGGTGTGGCTACCATGCACAATGACCGACCAAAGTAGGCATATGTACTGCCTTTGACCAAAGAAATCCGCTGTGTGTGGTCAACGTTGACAACTCATAATA